>PVKP010009076.1:0-69835 GCA_004027715.1 Plecturocebus donacophilus
AAAAAAAAAAAAAGAAAGAAAAAAAGGAGAATGGAGTCTTACATTTCCCCAAGTAAATTATGTGACTGTTCATACTTCCAAATAAAACGCATTTTTTCCAGGCAAATTGCTTGTTTTTTTTTACAGCCTATTAATAACAAGTTGTAATTGTGGAAACATTTATGGCTTAACAAACAGACAATTTTGACAACAGCAACTAGCTGATGTTCTCCAGTTATTGAGGGCTATTGGTTTAAGCTCACCATGCAGGGTCAATGTGTGGGGAACCATTGGAGAGGTGGGTGTGAGCCAGAGATGGGACTAGAGCCAGAAGCAAACACTAATAAGCTATTATCCTGGGTGAAGCATGCATGCAGTTATTCATCCCATCCTGTTGATTCTTACTGAGGACTCTATTAGATATTGACTACGAATGTGAAAGATGTAGTCTTTAGTCTAAAACTTGTGATCCAGTGGGGACAACAAGATATAAATCAACACCTGGGAGTGATAAGAGATGCCAGTGACATGTGACATCAGAGCACAAGACATGTGCCATGGAAGGCATAGGTGGCCCGGCAGTGACAGAAGGTGTTAATGTAATACCATGTTAACTTAGGTTGCAGAAATGTAGTTTGCCTCTGGACCTTGGGGAGTCAGGAAGTAATTTCATTGGAAAATAAAGGGAAATGGATCAGGATAGGAGACAGGCAGACAGGCAGGTAGGGGCTTTTGCCGTAATACAAAGAAGAAAAGTGAAAGCAAAAATAAAGCCATGATGGTGGTTAGGGAAAAGTGTGGAAAAGTATTATATGCTTCTGTTTCCTGTCCGGATCCCAAGACTGCTAAGTTGTGGGCACTCTCCTTGCGAGGGATGATGTAGTTTAGGATGATTGCCAAGTGTCTTCCTGGTGAACCTGTGAGAAGTGTAATCTAAGTCACTGAAAAGAATAGCAGGAGAAAAATTAAAATAATTGTTAGCATTGCTATGTAAGGAACTTTAAATGCATTATCTCATATAATCTTCACAACACAATAACAGCAATTATTATTATCTTTGTTTACAGATTTAGATATTGGGGTTCAGGAACCTTGACTAAGGTTAAGTGGCAAATACATGGCATGGCCAAAATGCAAAATGGAAGTTTGCCTGGCTCTGAAGATCCTGACTTTTTAGCTAGGAGAGGAGCAAGTTAGGAGAGAGAATAGTTCTGTCAGTTTTAGCAAGTTGTGTCCACCCCCAGACAGCCATATGCAAAGGCTCATTTATGCTATATTGTTTTATTTGTCTCTAGAGCTTAAAAGAAATCTTTAGGTGGTGAGAATTTATAATAATCCTCAGTAATCTTTTGTCACTGAGTGATTCAATGTTGATGAGGAAGAGCGAATATGAGATTCTGGTAAAACTCACTAATGTATGGGGTCAGATCTGATGGTAAAAGCCATTAGACCCAGGAAACCAAGTCTTCCTAGGTGGCCTAGGATCCAGAGCACAGATGGAGAGGGAGAGAGACAGGGAAGAAGCCAGAGAGATAGAAGTAGACCCACAGACAGCATAAAGAGGCAGGAAATGGGAAACTTCAGGTTTAGTTGCATGAAGTGTGATGGATTAGAATCCTGGAGGGAATGTTTGTTCAAAAAGGAATTGCTCCTTGTCTTATCTTTTTTTTTTTTTTGTATCCTTCTTTAGCTTAAACGCTATAGCAAATGTAAGACAATGGTATACAAAACGCACAGTCTGAAATACAAATATAATACAAAAAATACATGCATTTTTGTAACAAAAATTTATTCAAGTTCAGATTTCAATATGAGAATGAGATTTTAGAGCAATAGTCAACATTCACTCATTCATTCAGTCATTCATTCACCGAATAGAGAATAGGTGCATTCTATGTAGTTGGCATTGTGAGCTGCATGCTGGGCTGTGACTGTGAACACTTAAAATAACTCAGATTCCACAAAAAGCTTTACCACAGTATGTAAGATTGATCTTGTTCCAGAGAGTTTATGTTACTAAAATCAATTTTGTTTTCAACAGACTTTAAAAAGACATGGAAATACATGGATATGGATAAATATGTCCTTCTCCTCTGAATAGATTTCCTTGAGTTTTCAATATATCTTATTTACATATTACATATTACAAGAGTCTAACTGTCCACTTTCAATGTGTCTCTTGTCAACAGCTATTTTGAAGATTTTCATATTTATTTGAATTAGGAAACACCTTTGGTTAGGAAGCAGTTCTTGAATACATGCACACACACGTACACACACACACACACGCAAACACACACAAATACATTTATGATTTTCTTACAGATTTTTCAGCTCTGCTTTCTATTTAGGAGGCAGCTATTAAGGAATATAGGCACAGGTCTGTGTAGTACCATTTCTTCAATCCTTTTGTTCAAGTTTTTCTAAATATACCTGCCAAAATTTACTGAAGGCTAACTTCTGGTAAATTGAAAACAAAGAAGAAAACACACACACACACACACACACACACACAAATTTCCCTTCCAAAGCTACAGGCTTTTATTTAGCTGAAGCTGGAGACCTAAGTGACACTCCCTGGTTTGTTTAAAATCTGGAAGAGAAGGTGGGTTGAAGCAAATGGGTCATTAGGCTTTGAGGCTGTGATGTTTGGAAGCTAGAGTTACATTTTCTTTGAAACCGTGAATAAACAGCTTGGGAATAGTTTATAATGTTATTTTCTGATACTAGTTTTATTCCAATTGTCTCAGAGCACTGAAAAACAAGTGTTGTTTAAATTGTCTTACTCTAATTATTATGTGGGAATGTATTGCCTTTAAAATATTTTGACTTCTCATAAAAAGACAAACTGTATGATGCTACTTACATTAGACACCTAATGTAGTCAAATTCTTAGAGACAGAAAGTAGAGGAGTGGTTGCTAGGGGCCAAGTGGAGGAGGAAATGAGGAGTTACTGTTAAGTAGGTACCGAGAGTTTCAGTTTTGCCAGACAAAAAGAGCCCTGCAGATTGATTACGCAACAAAGTGAATGTAGTTTTCACTACACAACTATCCACTTAAAAACAGCTAAGATGGGAAATTTTATGTTATATG
Source organism: Plecturocebus donacophilus (assembly GCA_004027715.1). Classification (NCBI taxonomy): domain Eukaryota; kingdom Metazoa; phylum Chordata; class Mammalia; order Primates; family Pitheciidae; genus Plecturocebus; species Plecturocebus donacophilus. Next base: position 3,074 of record PVKP010009076.1, read on the forward strand.
TATTTAACTCTACGTTATGGTATATTTTACCAGAATATATATATATTTTTTGAGATGGGGTCTCGCTCTGTAGCCAGGCTGAAATGCAGTGGCTCAATCTCGGCTCCCTGCAATCTCCACTTTCTGGGTTCAAGCAATTCTCCTGCCTCAGCCTCCAGAGTAGCTGGGGTTACAGGCATGCGCCACCACACCCAGCTAATTTTTTGGTATTTTTAGTAGAGACAGGGTTTCACCATATTGGCCAGGATGGTCTCGATCTGCTGTCCTCCGCCTGCCTCAGACTCCCACAGTACTGAGATTGTAGGTGTGAGCCATTGTGCCCGGTCTACCATAGTTTTCTTTGGAAAAAAAAATTTTTTTAAATTGTACTTTAAGTTCTGGAATGCGTGTGTAAACATGCAGGTTTGTTACATAGGTATAAATGTGCCATGGTGGTTTGCTGTGACTGGCTTATTTCACTTAGCATAATGTCCTTCCAGTAGCAATAAACACTTACGCTAGCATGTGCCAGAAGTTCCTCTTTTTGTAAGGCTGAGTAATACCCTACTGTGTGCCTGTACCATGTTGTGTTGACCCACTCATCAACGGACACTTGGGTTGCTTTTGTCTTTTGGCTGTTGTGAATAATACTACCATAAACATGAGTGTACAAATACCTGTTTGAGCTCCTCTTTTCAATTATTATTGCTACTATTATTATTTGTTGCCCAGCCTGGATTGCAGTGGCACAATCTCGGTTCTCTGCAGCCTTGACCTCCCAAGGCTCAAGCAATCCTCCCACTTCAGCCTCCCAAGTAGCTGAGACTACAGGCTTGCACCACTATGCCCATTCAATTTTATCTTTTTTCTAGAGACAGGGTCTCACTATATTGCCTAGACCGGTCTGGAACTCCTGAGCTCAAATGTTCCTCCTGTTTTGGCCTCCCAAAGTACTGGGATCACAGACATGAACCATCACACCTGGCCCCTGCTTTCAATTCTTTTTCCATACTTTTTCTGCAAAGCACTGATTACCATCTAACTGCCCCCCTCTGGCCCCCAACTAAAGATGCAAATGATTTCTATTTGGAAGAAGATAACACTAAAGGTTGTAATTGTATTGCCTTAAGGACATTAACCAGTTTTCTTTCTTTTCCTTTCTTTTTGACAAATTCTCACTCTGTCACCCAGGCTGGAGTTCAGTGGCTTGATCTCGGCTCACTGCAAACTCCATCTCCCAGGTTCAAATGATTCTCATGTCTGAGCCTCCCAAGTAGCTGGTATTACAGATGCCCACCATTACGCCGACTAATTTTTGTGTTCTTAGTAGAGCATCTTAGAGCTGGAAGAGACTATAGCAATGTGAAAATAAACGAAGATCAAACAAAAGAGACAGGCAAAGGCTATTTGTTCAGAGCTTGCATTTGGCAAAGACTCAGAAGCAGGCAGAGGAGTAGAAAAGCTATATGGGGGAAAAATGTTCAATTAAATTTGGCCTAAAGTTGTCTCCATATGTAGTGAATTGCAACCTAACTTAGTATGTAAATAAACTACAACTTATCATAAGAGTGTACTATTCTAACAAATACCTGAGTCTTGGCCAATCACAGCAGCCAAGTTTTCAGCCAATCACACTCTGCAAACTGTCAAAATGTGTCCAAATAAGGCAAAGGCTGACCTGTAATCAATCAGGATATTTCTATTTGTCATTTATTTTTTCTTTCTATAAATATTGCCTGACTAGGTTGCTAGGCAGAGATCTCTGAGCCTTTATTTGTTCAGGGTGCTTGCCCAATTCATGAATCATCTCTTTTTATCAAATAAACTCAGCTAAATTTAGTTTGTCAAAAGTTTTTTGTTTATCAACAATAATGAAAAGGCTTTAAGTGTACCTTGATTAGGGACTATTAACTTGGGGAAGCAGCAGGTAAACTAACTAGAAATGGGGCCTCCTGTGTGATTGGTTAAAGGTATATATTTGGTTTCCCTCAGTTGGTCCTAATTTGGAAGCTGATGCAAAAATTAGGGAAGCTGAGTAGTTACTCATGTCTTTACTGTTTGGGGCCGATTTTTACATGGGTGGGTGTTTAGCTTTTAGGATTAGTTCCTAGAGGTTAGGTTCTACTCTCTACAAGTATATCTGGTACCTCATAGATTTACTTCCCAAGCTAGTTACTGTAGATAATAGGCTAGAGTTCTGTTTCTAAATGTGATCTGGTGATTTTCCATTTGTATAAGACTCTTAATGATTATTTAGTCCAATATAGAAAAATTAAACTAATAAAGTCCATATGACTATATTTAATTGAATATTACTTTTAATGTGTGTGACACTTTTTAGTTTTCAAAATATTTTTAAATGGTAGAATATTATCATATTTTTAAAATAAAATCAAGGAAGTTAGGCTGGTGTAGTTTTGTTTTGCAGGTAAGCAAAATTAGGCTCCCCAAAAGGTGAAACAAAATGCCCTATCACATGGGTCACATCCAGAGATGCAAAGCTGAGGCCTCTGAGATTCCTGACCCAACTGTTCATTATATGACAACCTATTCTATATGTGTCCCATAGATTCAGATAATGGTGAACCAAAGTGTGACATCTGTGTTATCTCACTGCTGAAAGTTGATAAGGATTTTAACCCAAGTGTAAAGAGCCCCCAAATTCAGATGTTTTAATCATTTCTGTTATTTTTTTAAAATTCCTTGTTTGAAGTAAACTTTTAACCTGGTGAATTTTACAACTCGTAGTTATTAGATACTCAGATTTTTTAAAGTACTATTAGCTCCATGCCATTTTAATACACTATTGTCACTTGATTTTTTAGTTCCATTAGGAATGTTATATTTCCTACACAGATTAGAAAGATGTGTGAAGAGCTGAGAAATTTGTAATATAAATAGATTAAAAATTCATTGAGCATATGATAGGTGGTGGGGTTCAACCACTTAAAAAAAATACAAAACAAACAAAACCTCCATACCTGCCTTAAAGTAACTCAAGGTCTTTTGGGAAGAGCAGATACATAGAAATATCATATAAAAGCAAGGTCAGTGTAGAGATGACCATGACCCTGCTAGAGGTATGTTATGTTGGTCGGGGGGGCCGGCCTCAGAGGATACTTAAATCGAGTAACCAGGACTGAGTAGAGTTAGTTAAGCAAAGAAAGACAAGACATAAGGGTATTCAAAGTAGGGCAGATAATAGCTGTAGAAAACAGCATCATTTTTATGGGGGATGGAGTGGGGAGGAAGAACCTATAACCAATGTAATATAGGGAGGTTAGCAGGAAAGGACAAAACTAGAGAAGGAAAGAACAAGAAGATGGAGATCTTGCTGATGATTTAAAAGAGCTTAGACATACTATGGGCAACAGGGGGCTTCTGGAAGGATTTTAGTCAGGGTTACATTATGATCAGATTTGCATTTTCAATAGATCGTTTTGCCAGTATAGGGAGCTTATATTTTGAGGAGTCAAGGATAGAGTCAGAGACAAGTTGCAGTAATTCAAGTGAGAGGATTAGAGCGGAACCAGAGCAGTTGAGGCAGACATGAAACAAAGTGGAAAAGAAGAGAGAGCAAGACATCCAGAAATAAAATCTAAAGAATCTTCTGACTAATGGATTTGGGGAGTAGCACTTAAAGAAAGGGAGAAACAAGGTTCTAGCTTGGACAGTTGGTTGGACAGAAAGAACAAGTAGTTTAATAATAAATTATCAGTTCAGTATCTGAAGTATTCAATCTGTGTTACTTATGGGGACTCCAGATGGATTCATCTAGCAGGCAGTTGGATAAATGAATCTAAAGATAAAAAGAATGGTCCAGACATCTGATAAAATATTTAGAAACCACTAAGAATTAGATAATTTTTAGCTGAATCCCAGAGGATAAAAATCATAGAAATAATCTATATAGAATGAGAAGCACAGTAGTAAGCTAGCACCTGGGAAATGACCAATATGCCAGGAATGAATGAAGGATGAGATGACATAAATGACAAAGGAAAGGTGTTGTAGGACACAATACAGAAAGACGGACCATCCACAAAGCCAAGAGAATTGAAGATATAAACGAGTGAGTAATCAAAGAACTGTCAAATGGCTGAAGAAACAGGCTTATAAATTTGTCAAGTAAAAGGCACTAGGTAATGTTATCAGGAGCAGATTGGATAGAGTGGTTTGGCTGAATTTTTATAAAGATGAGAAAGGAAAGAGAGTGAGTATGAAGGGCTCTTTAATAAGTATATTCAAAGATGAGCACAAAGGAAGAGTTACTAAAGATTCATTGAGGTACTCTCTTGAAGAAAAAGAAAACTGTAGTTCCCAGAGATACTAACCTACACAACTCAGAAGAAAGGCCCTGTGGAGTGTATGTGTCTGTTATATTTAAATGTTGTAGTCTCCAAGTATCAGTTTCCAACAACCTATTGAGACAATTTTAGGAAATCACGCTAATTTTCTAAAAACAATTTGGGAAGAACTTTACTTTTGTTTAACAGACTATAATTCTGGTTACTACACAGAATCAACAGAGGAACTGAAAGTCCGAAGCCACAGCACAGAGCCATTACCAAAGCTGGACAACAAGGAAAGAGGCCACTACGGGGCGTCTTCCTCCAGAGAGCCTGTCAAAGCTCAGGAATGGGATGGAACACCAGGGCCACCTGTGGTCACCAGTAGAATGGGAAGATGCTCTGTGAGCCCCACTTTGTTGGCAGGAAACCACAGTTCAGGTAAGATGGATTATGATCTCCCAGACGGTGATTCCTCCTGTCCTTAGAAACTACTTTCATGCGGTATCACTTACAGAATTATCACCACAGATATCTCTTTCTCCACTCAGACAGGCAACACAAGTAGCCATTCACATAGGTTATGTAAAGGGACATAACAATATATTGTACCACGCGATGGTACAACTATTCACAGAGACGATAGATACCTGAACGGTGCTTCTTGGAGCTGTGCAAGACAGCAGCCTTGACAACTTAAACAATTTTGTACTAAATTTCTTCAAAAATATCTAAAGGCCTCATCTAAAGCAGTTTTAACTTGTGAAGTTTGAGTAATTTAGAATTTATGCTTCCTTTGCTTCAAAAAATGTTTTAAGCAACTGATAAAAAATGAATTCAAAGTAAAAATGAGAACAGAAATGTAACAAAGATAATCTGAAAGCAGTAAAGAAAGTAGATATCAGGAGGCATCTGAAATGGTGAGCTGAAGATGATAACTGGACATTGGGAATAGTACTAAATTCCCAAATCTAAATCAAAGGAAATGGAAAAGTTTTAATCTAATGTACCTTTAAATGTCAAAAGTTAAATGAAAATCGGCAATGAAATTTTACATGGTTAACAGGTAGATATTATTAAACATCAACTTTTTAAAAACAGCATATGTTTGCTTTGAACTTATTAATCTATGTGTTGGACTCACACAGAGAGTTGTCAATTGAAATAAACAACAATTAATCAAGGAACCTCCTGTAGTTTCAGATTCCTATTTCTTAAGAGTGTTAGAGCTCCAAAGAAAAGACCAATTCTTTAATATTCTTTTCAGCTCTGATACTCATCTTAGAAAGCAATTTACATGAATTGTGGTCTCTCAGACAGTCATGCACAAGTTAAAATTGGAACAGGATGAATGCTCTCTGCAATTGCTGATGGATCTTCCTGGGACAATACCCAGGCAGGAGCAAAGTACTAGCTTCCCCAGGCTTAACATGTAACTTGAAGCTTTGGTGGTCGAGTCATAGCACATACCTGGATAACCAACTCTAAAGCATGAGTTGGCCGAAGGAACACCATATGAATGTAATAGATATTTCAAAATATATTTTTGATAGTGAAGTATAAATTGCTATAGGTGTATCAGAAGAAGATGTTTGTGCATTTTGTCACAAAGAAAAAGAAAAAGGATAGTTTTTTTATGGGAAAAATATTACTTCCCCAAAAAACTTTGACATCACTATTTAATTGGGTCCTATGATTGGTTTGGGACTCATTAGTAGTTTTTAAATAATTATCAAAATTTGTACCAATTCTATCTAAAACATGTGAACAATGTATACTTCTATTGCAGCTAGATATATATTTTATAAAACCTAGAAGTATTCTCTGGGTTTCTATTATGTCATGGTCACTGTTCTATGATCTGAGAGTACAATGACAAAAAAGGTATCCTTACATTTAAGTTCTCAAAGTCTAGAGCAAGATAGACAATAGATAGCTGCACTATACTGTGTGTTTCAGTCAAGGTTCTCTAGAGAAACAGAAGCAATAGGATATATATTATGTAGAGGGGAGGGGAAAGAGAGAGATCTATGATTGAGGGATTGGTTCCCATAATTATGGAGGCTGAAAAGTCTCATTATCTGCTTTCTGCAAGCTGTAGGTTCAGGAAAGAAAATGGTAGAGTTCTATTTCCAAGCTCAAAGGCCTGAGAACTAGGGGAGTTAATGGCATAAGTCCCAATCTGAGTCAAAAATCCCAAAAGCCAGAATGCAGGTGTCCAAGTGCAAGAGAAGACAGATGTCCCAGCTCAAGAAGAGATAGTAAATTTGCCCTCTATTCTCCTTTCCATTATATTCAAATCCTCAATAAATTGGATGATGCCCACCCACCTTGTTAAGGATGATTTTCTTTACATAGCCTACTGATTCAGATACTAATCTCTTCCAGAAACACCCTTACAAATACACCCAGAAATAATGTTTTTTTTTTTTTTTTTTTTTTTTTTTTTTTTTTTTTTTTGAGACGGAATCTCGCTCTGTCGCCAGGCATCAAGGTGGAGTGCAGTGGCACAATCCTCGGCTCACTACAACCTCCGCCTCCTGGGTTCAAGCAATTCTCCTGCCTCAGGCTCCCGAATAGCTGGGACTACAGGCGCAAGTCACCATGTCCAGCTAATTTTTGTATTGTTAGTAGAGATGGGGTTTCACCATGTTGGCCAGGATGGTCTCGATCTCTTGACCTCGTGATCCACCCGCCTCGACGTCCCAAAGTGCTGGGATTACAGGCTTGAGCCACCACTCCCGGCCCAGAAATAATGTTTTACCAGCTATCTGGGCATTGCTTAACCCAGTCAAGTTGACACATAAAATCACATGTGTCATATAAAAATATGAATACTATGGAAAACATAAGATGTTTCAATCCATTCTGTGTTGCTGGGAACACGAGGCTGGGTAATTTATAAAGAGAATATATGAAGCTGGGTAATTTATACAGAAAAGAGGTATATTTGGCTCATGGTTCTACAGACTGGGAAGCTCAAGAAGCATGGAGCTGGCTTCTGCTTACCATGAGGTTAGAGATTCTGTGCTGTCAAAATGTGGTGAAAATTCCAAGGGGAACTGGATATGTGTGAAGAGGCAAAACTCAAGGGGCATCTGGCTTTATAAGAACCGACTCTCTCAAGAACCAGTCTAGGCTCCCCAAAGTGAGAACTCACTTACTACCTCAAGAACAGCAGCAAGCCATTCATGAGGACTCACCCCCATGACCCAGACACTTCCCACTAGGCCCCAGCTCCCAACACTGCTGCATTGGGGATGAGTTTCCACAGGAATTTTGGTGGGAACAAGCCATATCCAAATCACAGCTGAAGAGAAATCAGTTAGTTCTTCCTGGGACAGTGTGATTTTAGCAGCAATAGTCGGGGGGTTTGGGTGGATAAAATCATATTTGCTAGAACTTGAAACAAAGACTTGCTCACCAGGAGATGAATTAAAAAACCTGCCTTCTAGATAAAAACCTAAAAGTCTATGGGATGGAACAAAGCGTATTTGGAATAAAAGATGGGGAAGTTTGAAGAAACTGCAAAGGCAGGTGGTGACAAGATAGCTAAAATCCTTAACTAGAAAGCCTTTCGGCTATGAAGTATAAATGATCAGAGGTTTAAGCAATAATAGCCTTTGTTTGTACTCATACCATCAAGCATTGGGGTAGTCAGTTTCAAGTGTTTTGCAGCTGCTCAGGGATGTCAAGGACCCAGGAACTTTGTATCCTTCAATTCTTCTGTGCTATTACCCTTGATGATTGTTTTTATGATGACAAAGCTGATGGACTACACAGTTCTGGGCATCATACTTCAGAAGACTCTCATTTCATCTAATTGGTCAGAACTGGGAAACATCTTCTCTGGTCCAATCTCTGAGTGAAGGAAAATGGGGTTTCCATGTGTTTGCACGGAACCATTTTTCTTCTTAATCAAGGGTCCTTTGCCTTCCTTCTGGAAATGAACAGTCTATTAGCAGGAATGAAGGGGGAATTATGTTGTATAAGGAATAGATGGTGTCTGCCATGTTGTAATTAGGTTTCTAACTTTATGCGGTCGATATTTTGTAGTTATTTACTATTTTTTAAAGATAGAGATAATGTAATTCCGTTTACATCATGGAACACCCAATGATGACTCTGTGGCTTTAAATGTAGGTACTTGGGAAGTCATTTACTGAAATAGAGACAGTCAATGTGAGATGTGAAACAAGGCTTATGAGGGAAAATCAGGACTTACATGTTGCCTATGTTAGACTATGTTAAGTTAGAAATGCTCTGGGACATCAAACTGAGAAGCCAGTAGATTGTTGGAATGATAGTTCTGCAGCTAGAGAGATGTGGTGGATTTGAGACCTAGACTAGACTCCTTTGGCATGGTTACAACAGTAAGGCTGGGTGAATCTAAACAAGGAGAGCAGGAAACTCAGATGACACCCTGGGGAATCCAAACATTTCAGTGTGGGCAAAAGAAGAACCTGTGAGATACATAGAAATGAAACAGATAGTCCATAATTAAACTTTTTTGAACACATAGAAAGTTACATATAAATTGATAAACGTGTACCTTACAATGTCTTTACACTTTGACATGAATATTCTAATAAATTCAGAGTGTAAACAGAATTTATACCATACTTTCAGTTTCTTCTGCATCAAAACCCTGAAACAATCTCTTTTGGTTTACAGCCTGTAAAATCTGCCCTCATGAGTTTTTTAGCTCTGTTTGTAGAGCAGGAAATTGTCTACTGACCAGAAGAAATGACACACATATTTTTAGTCCCTCAGATTCTTAATCTTAGATTATGAAGGAGGTAGACAAAGATGAAAGAAGAAAGAAATTCTGCTAAGTTTTAAATAATAAGATGGTTGTATTTATGTTAGGAAAAATGCAAACCAGAGGGGCAAGTGTAGGGTTACAGAGACAATGCCAGTGCAAGCCAGGGCTTATGTGAAAGCGAAACTCAAATTAATGTTACCGTTACTCGAACTTCTAGTCTACCTTTCTACTACGTTTTAGGGAAGAAAAGAAGAAAGGAAAAAATGTTGCATGGTTAGCTTTTTATTTTTCTGAAGAGAAAGAACCTAAATGTTGTCAGTTCTGAACTAGAAAATGCCATAGTTCCACTGGCAAAAATGCATAGAGTATCTGAAGATCACACTCACCTTTGCAGTTTTTTGTTCTGGTTTTTGAAGACAGAGTCTTGCTCTGTCACCCAGGCTGGAGTGCAATGGCACCATCTCAGCTCACTGCAGCCTCCACATCCCAGATTCAAGCAATTCTCCTGACTCAGCCTCCCAAGTATCTACATGATAGTAGATGCCTGCTATCATGCCTGGCTAATTTTTGTATTTTTTGTAGAGATGGAGTTTGGCCAGGCCAGTCTTCAACTCCTGACCTCAGGTGATCCACCTGCCTAAGCGGCCTCCCAAAGTCCTGGGATTACAGGTGTGAGCCACCACACCGGCCAACTTTATTGTTTTAAACAAACTATGTATTACCTGAATACTCATCAGTGAGCTAGTCTTTGTCCAAAATAAGCAAATAGTTACATGAAGAGGGCATTTTAGACTTTCTGTTTTGGAACAGAAGACAATGAGTCAGTATTAACTGTTTCTCATTCTTCCCTTTACACTTCCTCATCATTATTACCTCCTCGCCCCTAAGTACTCAACTCCAGACCTTACACTAGAGAGTAAAGAAGATTCTACTTATAAGCACCTCCTTCCTCTGTCAACTTTCTGCTTCTGCCTCTGTCTCTCTCTGTCCCCGCTCCATACTGATGTACATACAAACTTCTACCAGTCACAGGCTATTGCTTTACCAAAAGTAGTTTAGCCACTTGAAATGGTTGTTCTTAACAGCTCTTTTGAGGAATGAAGGAACTGCTGAAGTAAAGCAAATGTGTCAGGAAATCTCAATTCTAATTAACATTGCCACTGGTTGCTGGGGCACTTTATTAAAGTCACTGTTGTTTAGTAAATCAGAGATTCCCCAGAGGGAGATTCTTGAAGGCAGTGGAGAACTGGGACCCAAATGCTCATGAACATAATAGGAAAGAGTGAGGAGATTATACAAGTAAATATGGCATTAACAAAAACTCAGATTTCAACCACTGAATCCATTAACAAATAGTTTTCATGCAGCCTGTATCTGACTCTGTTATGGTTACTGGGGACACAGGGACACACACACCTACTCCCGATAGATTATATAAAATATGATCTCTGGCACTCAGAGATTTTCTTATGCTTCAACAGAACTATTGAACACAAATTAATTAGATTATAATTAAATATATTATTTTCACTATTATCTACTGCTTACTATATATTTAAAATCATTCAGAGAACAATTAATTAGTGTAGGCTTGAAAAATGATGGAGAGGTTAATGGGAGATGTGGAGTCTTAAACCAGGAGTATTCCAGATCTTATAAATCATTATGATTATCAACTGAGTGGAAAGAATTTTCCACGTGGGATGAAAAAGGTGAAGAGACACACCTGTCCTGGCTTGGCCCTGCCAGACCACGCTGACAGAAGTGTTTTTTGGAAGTAAATTAAACCCTTGGCTTATGAGCAAAGTGGTATCATACCCACAGGTGCACATGGACATACACAGACACACAGGGCTCACAGTGCATTTAAATCTAAACAATAATGAAAACCCTATGAAGGGAAGGATCAACTATATTGTAAAAACCTCGGCTTCTGTGTGTTCAGCTTTCTGTGTTTCTGGTGTTCTGAAAAGATTCAAGACGAGACGCTAATTGAGATGCCTTCAGGACAGACAGGTATCATGAGCAAGTGAAGCAGGAATGATGCTTTTCTTCATGTGTTTTGCTTATACATGAAACACACAGAAATGTACTTCGCTCCCACAAAGGAAAATATTTTTCCCACTTTTCTTGAGACTTGAAGCCCTTTTGTTCGAAGTTTTATATTTCCACATTTGCTAAAAGCATTGCTAAGGAGAAATATTTCTCCATTACAAGGAAAGTCTATTGCAAGCTGATGCACCTTCGGACTCAATGATGGAAATGCAGGTGACCTGGAAAGCACAGGGGCACCCCAAGTGGATGAAAGCTACTCAGTACCAGCTGACGCTGCCATAAGAAAGGCTTGCCCAAGGTTTCCAGATCTAACTGATATTATGTGAAATCTCCCAACTTTCAAATGCAGTTCAATTTTTAGAAACCATGGAGTAGAATAATTCACTTCTTTTAGCTGGGTAAGACCTGAAGACCACACACTTGCATTTTCTGGTTTGCAGAATCAAGCGGTGACCATTAGCTGGAAGCATGGATTTGATCCTGTGGCACAGAGAAGCTGCTTTCTACCAGAAGCAGCAGGTCCCAGTAGATACTTTGCCCTACTTGGCTTTTATTTTCCAGAAGCTGCTGCTCCTGGACAAGGAAATGATAAGAGAGAGGCATGCAGCCTTTGATGGTCAGGGAAGGAAGGGAGAATTCCTTAGCATTAAAAAAGGAGCAGAGGTTTAGAACTCCACAAATAGTGAGGACTAGCAGCCTACTCCTTCATAGCACACTTGCAAAGTGGCACGACCTCTAAAAGTTAGGTGGGGTAGAGTTAGCATAGGCTGGACTTTATGCACCATGGTTCTAACCTCAAAATTCGGAATTCTGTACTTCCAGGGGCTCTTTGTGCTTGCACAGTAGAGCCCCCTGTGAAACCAGTATAAGCTAAAGACTAGGAGGACCATATTATTTTTCTGCTCTGCAGAACAGTTCTGGGACTTCGTGACCCATTGTAGGGAAGCATTTTTCATCATTTATGATTCAGTCCTTCATATCCAAGAGGAGTCTTGCACATACAAGTTCAGAAAAGTGAAAAACAGATGTGAATTTAATTTCCTTTAAAGAAAACAAAAAAATCCCATTTCTTGCACACTATGCTTGTAAATTCTATACTAATCTTAAATGCCTGCATAAGGTAGAATGTAGTGGTTGAGCACCAAATGGTTAGGCAACCTACAAATCTGGATTCAAATCCTGATTCCATTTTGTTGAAGACAGTGAGAGCTCTGGCTCCAACCTGACGTTTTACACACCCAAACCATAGTTCATAAGACATTTGCAGCCGTAATTCTTCTTCTGGTCACTACTTTACAGATTGAAGAGATCACAAAGACCTTAAGCAGCTATTCAAAGGCTCAAAAATGGAGACCTGGGAAGATGTAGCAAAATGGGAACCATTTACAGTGAGCAACAGAGCTGTGATTCAGGAAGTGGACTACAATTGAACTCAAGAGCACAGTCTTTGGATACTGAATTTTTATCAGTTGATTTATAAGAAAGATGATTTTCTCTTGAAACTTCTAAAACGTATTTCCTGTAGTTTACTTGATAACGCTGAAATGACTGGCTAACTCTGCTGATAAACTTCCTGACAGCAATAAGGCAAAGCCATTTATGCTTCAGCCTTCATTTCCAAGTAGACTCCCATGCACACAAGTTTAGAGAGGTGACAAACAGGCAAGCCACGCACAGTTGGGTGACAGGACTGGGAGCCACAGAACAGTACTCATGATGGTCATTCATGGTGGACCCTAGTAAATCAACATAGTTTTCTTTTTTTAGTATGTAAGCAAATCATACTTGGCAATAATATTAATAAATTAATATTTTGGTGTCAATTATTTGATGAAATTACAAAACACTGCTGTGACCCACTTTCTCTGTCTTTACAGAAGAGATCAAGTAAATCTCACTGTGTAATTATGATGAGGCTTATATTTAAAAATTCATGGAAATGCTTGGGACAAAGCTGGTTTACAGTAGCTAGTAGACAAAGGTTTATTCTGTTTCCATTCAATTTTACTGGAAAGATACCTGTCTTTTTCTAGGACTAAGACTTGATACTTTCTTTTGAAAGATTAGCGCATTGCAAATATGATATTTCTTTAGCAAAACATAAGTGGTTACGAGGCTACTATTAGTGCAACAATGCATGCTTCATTTACTTGTGTATTTTTCAACAAAGATTTGAAGCCAGCTGATGATCATTTTTGGATTTCCTTGAGTCTGCATTTATAGATGGAATTTGGAGAAAGAATGAGGGCCGGCCTTAACACTTGGTTGCTGCATTCTACACAGTTTTCAAAGAAGTAATTCTAATCTCTCACACTGCTTCTGTTCTGCTTAGTAACAATGAAGGGGATTTAAAACCAGGCTGTCAAGGATGTGGGAATCAAAAGAAAATATTGATGTCTGCAAATGTATGCATCTCCTTTCATAAATATCCAACTTGAGATTCATTCATCTATTCCTTTAGTCATTTATTCCCCTTGTGTTTATTTTCTAACTAAAATTTCTTCAACATCTACTTTGTGGTGTGCAGGAGGTGGGAGGACAGGGATATATATAATATACCCTCGACTTGTAGTCTAGCAGGTAAAGCAGAAAATAAAACAACCAAATAGCCCAAATGCTATGAGGGAAAAATACTGAGTGTTGTAAGTAAGCCAAACACAACTGGCTAAAGAGAAGGCCATTCAAACCAGCTTCCTGGAGAATGTGACACTAAATTTGACACTAGCGTGATGAGTAGGAGCCAGACAAATAAGAGAGGATAGAGTGTTCCCTGCAGCTCACTCAGGAGTGTGGATAAAACCTATTTGCTTTTAGAACCTGGTTAATATTCAGCTTTTAAATATAGCTACATAATTTCTAAGCTGTATCTTCTTTTCTCTCTTTCATTCCTTCATGTGGCCCAGCTCTTTCGGGATGCCAAGATTGCTCCTAACGGTCCTAATTATTCCCCTCTCCCTGTATTCATGACCTTGGCAATGTGCTTTTATAGGTCCTTATTAGAAAGTAAAGTCTATTTCCCAACCCCTGAATCTGGATTGGCCTTGAGTCTTGCACTGATTAATAGAGTGAGATGGAAGTGACTGTGTGTCATTTCTGAGCCTTGACTTCATTAACTGTGAATGCTTCCATGGTTCTTTTCCAACCCTGCTACCACCGTGTGAACAAGCCTGGACTAGCTTGTTGGAGGATGAAATACAATAAAGAAGAACCCCCCAAAATGTGGGAAAGCACAGCATACAATACCAGAACCACCTACTTGACCCACATTTGACTACAGATGCATGAGGGAGCCTGGCTGAGACCAGAAAAACCACCCAGCAGACGCACTGACTCATGAACAAAACTAAGTCAGTGTCATTTTAAGTCACTGAGTTTGGGTGTGGCATGACACCAATACCATGGTCTGTTTGAATTTTGTCATTTTTCCTCCAAGTGAAAATGCTTTATTATGATTAGATGATAGTATAGTACTATAGTACAGGTAAGTAGAGTAAGCTCATTGACAAACAAAAAGTTCAAGTGAAAAATGAAACTCTGCTGGCCCACATTTTCCTTCACCATCTCACTTTAGGCAGTATTTATTGTGTTGAACCACCCTGTTTTCACAGTTTTGAGACTGAGTACTGATAAGGAGTATGAGTTCTCTGTTACATTCATTTTTATCATGCAACAAGAACAACAAACCTATCTGGTGGAGTTCAGGTGTTCATTATAATTTGGACTTTGCTGTAGGCTGTGGACTAACTTCCTGCTTGGCTCCTCTTCAGCCCCAGGCAGCTGTGAACTTCCACAGCTACGACCCTCAAAGCTACCGTTCTGTGCAGTCGGATCATGCGCCAGAAGACAATTCTCCACATCTGCTCTCCTTCCCCGTTCTAATTGGGTGCCTGGTGACTTCCCCAGGGAACATTTGCCAGGTCCTGCTGCCTGGTTCTGTTCACTGTTTTCTCACTCTGCAGTGTAATTCTCCCTTTCTGAATTCGAAGAGTAAAGGCGTAACAGAATTCTCATTTGGAGGGGCCTTGGAGAGTACTGTAAGCTGTATCCCCAAGAGTCCCACTTTCATTTCTCTGTAGAAAACTATGACTTCTGCTGGCTAGAATGTGTGTTTATCAGAGAAAGTTTTATTTGGATTTCTACTGATACTGGTAATATGGCTTTGAGAAACAACCAGAAAAGGAGAAGTGGGAGGGAGTTAACTATTTTAAATGGTCGAAGCATGTCTTTATAGAGTTTGAATGTAAATAAACAGGGTACAAAATGCAAAAGGCTAATTACAACATAATAGAAGATAATTACTCTCACATTCCAAGGCAAAAAGCTCGACTGCAGAAGCAGAACTTGCAAAGGAGATGATCAAAATGAATATTGTCGTCCTTAACTGAACTCTCATGTCTAGCCTAGGAAAGTGGTTAGAGGCTGAGAGAAATAGAGACTAGATATTAGAGAGAATTTTAGATAGACTCTGTGTGTGTGTGTGTGTGTGTGTGTGTGAGAGAGAGAGAGAGAGAGAGAGAGAGAGAGGAGAGAAACAGAGAGACAGAGACAGAGAGAGAGAAAGATGAGTATCCAATGGAAGAACGGTGAGAAGCAGAAGTGGAAAGTCAAATAAGAGAGACTTTAATGAAACCACTCAGAAAACTTGACATTGTTTCCAAGAGTTTGAGGGATAGAGTAGAAGAAAAAAGCACAAGAGACTGGCTGAATGATCTATGACCACAGAGAAAGAAAGTTGCTTAGCAAGTAACTGTGCGGCCGCTGATAGTAGGTTGAAGATGTGTATAAAGTGTGTTTCCCATGGACCAGATTTGGTCCTAGAGAGAAACCCTGGAGGTGGCCTAGATCGTGAGAGTGCCTGGAGCAGCTAGGACTCTCAGGATGTGTCTCATGGTGCCCTACAAGATGCCCAGGTACCCACAAAAGACATAGAGCAAACAACCATGATGTCTCCAGGTGAGAGGTGGACTTCAGGGACACTGGAAAGCACCCCAAGAAGACAGAGCTTCAGTGTCGAACACCTGCCCCAGCCAGAGCATGAGAGACTCGAGCCCATGCCAGGCCCTTGCAGAACCTTTCCTTCTCCCGTATCTCCTCCTCTCTCCTGTTTTGGCCCAGATGAGAGTCGACATTGTGGGGACCACGTTGGGAACAGAGGTGAAAGAACAGGGAGAGGAGGCCATCTCTTTTCTGTTTGCCAGGAGCTGACACAAAGTGGGCCAAGGGAGAAGTCTTTCCTTGAGATAATGTTCGTAGTTTTGATTAATGTAAGTAACTGGGCACTGAAATTATTACTTCAATAAGACTTTCTGTAACTTAAAGAAAATGAAAGATTTTTAATTACCAAAGTGAAAAAAAATGTCCTGGGACTCAGTGGAGGGTTTCTCCAAAGTGCAAGAAAGACCTTCACCCCCTAGAACAGGTTGGTACATTTCTGGCTTGTGGGGAGAAAAAAATAAAACAGTTTTCTGATGCACATAAGGTCCTGGATGTTCAAATGAACAGTTAAATTCACAACTTTAAAGAGAACAGAATTTGGTATAATTTTAAAAAATTACTCTAAGGTTATTGCAGATTATATGTAACCTGAGTTGTGGAATTTAAATTTATTACCTTTGTGGGTTATCTGAGACCCGTTTAAAATTATGCCTTATTTTTATTATACCAAAACTTTTAAAATGCCTTTATGTGTGCTATCTCATTTGTATTTCACAAAAACCTGTACATTAGTGGGATGGTATGATTATCTGACTTTTTTTTTTCTTCTTCTTCTTTTTTTTTTGCTGATAAAACTGAGGCTCAAGAGAAATCATGTCTATTGCCCAGATTCACTGATAAGTAGTAGATTCAAATAAAGAAATGAACTTTAGGTTCTGACACCTAGCACAGCTTTCTTCCCATTATTTAATTAGGCTGAGTTTCTCTATTTCCACCTCTGTGCTCCCAGATTTATTCATTTATTCACCATTCACTTATTCACACTTTCATTTACTCATCTATTTTATTCAATATGAAATTACCAACCATTGAGCACTTGCCAGTGAGGGAGAGAGCTGTTACAGTAATGACAAAAGTTTCAAAATGTAATTACAGTCTGTGATGAAAGGAGAGTAACAGGGCATTTCTTTTAGAGTGTGTTTCAAGGCATCCTAATAACCTGGGGACTGAGCTCTCAAGGTGAATTAGGAGGAAAAGCAATCAAGGAAGAGGACGTTGAGATGCCATGACCCTGTGATGCCATGATCCACATAATTGAGGGGCTAAAATGAGGTCAGAGAAGAAGCTGAGAACCAGACAAGGGGAAGGGTGAGCCAGCCACATCCATGGCTCAGGTCTTACCTGAAAATGACAGGAAGCCATTTCTAGATTTTTAACCCAGGACTTATGTGATCACGTATACAGAGTCAGCTAATTTATGATCATCCTAAACCAAGGGAAACAGATTTACGAAGATCAACATGAACAGGCTACCCCAAATAACCTGCCTTGTAAATCCAAAGGAGAGCTGTTTTTGCTGCTCTCTAATACATGAGATTTCACCTTTCCTATATTTAATTGAGAGGTGTTTTTAACTGATTGTTGGTATATACGGAAATTAATTTTGAGCACCTGGGCAGCCATGTTACACATGTAGTTTTGTTGTTGCTTTTTTTTTTTTTTTTTTAAATCAGCAACATTATATATGCTTGTCTTTCTTTGGTCCAGTCATTTACTCACTCTTGTGAGAACCCTGCCCTTCAAGGAGCTTATTCATGCCTATGATCTTAGGTGATTTTATAAAGCAAGGGGGTCTTATTGCCTCTGATTCAGTAAAACAGAGAACTGATCTTTGCTGTTTAGTATTTTGTGGAATTTTGTCAAACCCTTTGTGTTCTTATTCCCATTTTTTTTTTTTTCTAGCAGGGTAGTTAGCTAAAGTTATGGGACCAGGCTAGGGTCAAGGAATTTGGGGATATTAACTGATGTGTGTGTACATATATAAAGCCATGAGGCTACTTACAGGTTTTACACATAAGTTCCATATGATTATATTTGCAAAGTCAGTTAATTACCTATTACCATGTTTTATATATGCATTATATTAGCACACACACGTATTTTCCCTTTAAGTTGGTTTCTGGTAAACACATGCATAGAACATGATACTGTATACTATGAAGATACCCTGAACACCGCTAGAAAAAGATACAACTTGATAGTAATTTCATTCTCAATAGAGAAATCCTGAATTCCAACTATTTTCTGATTCTATTGAGGAAAATACTTAGGTAGAAACCATTCAAACAATGCAGAAGTTACCTTTCAATCTCTTGCCTCTCAATACAATATTAATTATGCTTAAGAACCACAATGACAGTGTGCTGGCTCCAGTTTTGACTGTAGCACCAGCGAGCTGTGTCTGTCACGGCAGGGTGGTGGCTCTGCCCTGGACCGTCTCCCAGGGCACCCCACCCTGGCGTCGTACCTATACTGCAGCAGTTGGCTTCCTTTGGAAAGGCCCCGTAGAGATACTGCACCAACAGTGTTCACAAAGAATGCCCTTTCTGTTTCTGTGAAAAGCCACAGAAGACATAATAAAATAGGGGCTCTGTCTGACTTAGGCAAGGCATTTACAGAGACTAGGTCTGGAAGTTTTGCAATAGGCCCAGAAAACCTATCAAAAAATATGTTTATTGCCATCTACTGTCCAATACAGGAACTGCAATTCCTCAAAACATGCATACACGCACGTACGCACACACACGCACGCACGCGCGCACACACACACACACACACACACACACACACACACTTTATTTTTAAGGTTATAAACCACTCAATTGAAAAGTGGTCAGTGTGGTCAATGTATTTCAGATTTTTTTTTTTCTGGAAACATGGGGAAGGTGAAGAGATGGAGAAACATGGCTCTTTATCCAAGTGAAACATACAAATCGTCTTTTAGAGTGGTCTCATTCTTTAAAATATTATTTAAAATAATCCAGTCAATAGACCTGTGCGGTGGCTCATGCCTGTAATCCCAGCACTTGGGAGGACGAGGAGGGCAGATTACGAGGTCAGGAGATCAAGACCATCCTGGCTAACATGGTGAAACTCTGTCTCTACTAAAAATACAAATAATTAGCCAGACATGATGGCATGCGCTGGTAGTCCCAGTTACTTCGGAGGCTGAGGCAAGAGAATCACTTGAACCCGGGAGGCAGAGGCTGCAGTGAGCCAAGATTGCTCCTTTGCACTCCAACCTGGATGACAGAATGAGACTCCATCTCGAATAATAGAAATCGGTCAATAAATGCTTAATGAGTCCTTATCAAGGATCAGTTGCATACTCAGGGAAATATGCTGAGTAAATATACTGAGGAAAGAGACAGACATGGTTCCTACTTTCAGAGAGCATGGAGTTTAGTAGAGGAGGAAAGGGAAGGAAGGAAGGACCAAGTGTACCAGGCAGAGTGGAGTAGCATGATTAAAATACTACAGTAAGAGATGGCATGGAGCTTAGGATAGCCTGCTACAGTGTACTGGGGTCAAGGCTACTAATGAGGTCGGTTGTATAAACTGAGCTGTGTGTACCATTTTGAGGAAGCAATGTGTAATTTATTATAAGCAGGGAAGCTAAAAGATTAGATTGACCCCTGAAAAATAAAAACCACTAAAATTTTTTGAGATCTTAGTACACGCTTTTTGCCATGGAAAAAATCTTAGCATTTATTATCGTATTTAATTCTTACAGCAATCCTGTAAATTAGGCACCTTTATTTCTCCTATTTTATCTGTGAACAAACAAGTGTAGAGAGGTCAAGCAAATTGCTCCTGGTCATTCAGCTAGGAAGTGATAAGAGTTTAGCAGACCTTGTGAAAAGATGTACTTCTTTTTCAAAAGCTCCAGCAGAAGTTTTAAGGCCATTCTCATTGACTGACTTGGACCACATGTCCATCCTTGTACCAATCAATGAGACCAATGGGACAGACTGATTGACTGGACACACCTGAGTCATGTGGCCACTTCTGGATCTAGAGTCGAGATCAGGTCTTACTACAGAACCATAAGAACTGAGATGACTGGTGATGCTGTTCTCTGAAGAAAAATCAAATTACCATTCCAGAAAAAGAGGAAATGGATTTTAGATAGAGAAAAATGACATATGACCATTACCCCTCCTAAATTTTTATTTTCAAATAAATTTTTATGGGTGTTTAAAAATTATTTACTACCAAAACTTTGATCAACAGTGTTAGAACATTTTAACAAATAGCAGACTTGAGTTACGCATAATTCAATCAACATTGTTTCTAAAAACACATACACAGACAAAAACAAAAACAAAAATGCTGACCAGAAAAGAGGAGTAAAAGAAATGACCTTAGTAAACTAACTCATGATTAATCAAAAATATCTTGGGGACCATTCAATTATTTCAACACATTTTATTTACTAGCATCAAGAATTGATGAGTAGAACCTTGGAATTTGCTTCTTGTTATAGATCTTTAAAAATGCCCCGAGAGTTTGTATAGCTTCCCTCAGGTCTCATGGGCAGAAAACAGTGTTTCTTGGATTTTGCCATAGAGATTTTTCCAGGAAAGCATTTCCTAATTTGTGGTTCTCAAAGCCCTTGAAGTTTGCAAAGGATTTCCCATGTTCTTTGCACTTAAACTTGACATTTTCCTATGTTTTATTGTTTGTTTTAACATACACAACTGGCATATTAATGTATAAAAAGTTACCTTTTTAAGAGAGCTCTTTGGGGACAAAGTGTATAAAGCAATGATTCTCAAACTCTGGCCTCAGGACACCTTTTGTTTTTAAAATTATGGAGGACCCCAAAGACTTTCCTTTATGAGAATTAAGTATAACAATATTTATCATATTATAAATTAAAATTGGGAACTTAAAATATTATATAGTCATTAGAAATTTAAGAACAATCCATAGAATATTAACATAAATAATGTTTTTCTTAAAAAATAATTATATTTTTCAACACTATGTGAGCAGGTTGAATTTGTTTTACATTTGTGAGAATCTTTTTAACGTCTGATTCAAGAGAATATAGACAGTATTTCTTTTCTCTTTTGGATTCAATCTATTATAATGTCTTGCTTTGGTTAAATATATCAAGAAAGTCTGTCCTTATACAGATGTGTAGTTGAAAAGAGAGAAATACTTAAATAATTTTTTAATGAAATTGTGGATATTCTTTTTTAATGCCCTTCCAAAATTCAATGACTAGTAGTGTCTGAAAGGTTAGTTACAAAGTTAGCTGCATATCAATAAAGTCTCTCACATCTATTACTCTATTTTGAACTGTAAAATGCAGCCTTTTATCCATCATAATTTATAACATTGTGCATTTAGAAAATAATAGTTCATTAAGTCATGTAGATTTTCCATGTGTTGACACATTTTGTTATAAAAATCAATATATCACATTCCTTCATATCAGTAGTGATCTCCTAAGAGCAGCCTTTAAGTATTACCATAATCTCAAGCTCACAGTGATGGTTAAAAACTTTATCAAAATTTTAATTTTTGCTTGAAAGCTCAGGTTTATTATTGTCAAAATGGTGTCAGTTGTCTTCTTTGAAGAAACAGGTTCACTTCATTCATTTTCAAAAAATATCTGCCAAATATCCAAGTCTATGTGTTAGTGGAAAACAAATAATTACTAGTATAGTTTGGTGTTACTCCTTTGATGTGTGAAAGTGACAGCAGATTTATCCATTGCTTTGAGACTTTCAGTGCATTTGTCAATACAGTGAAAAAGCAAATAACATCTTAATATTTTTATGAAATAGTTTTGACTTTATGTCCTGTCCCCCAAAGCATCTTAGAGACGCCAGAACTTCTGCTATAAAGTGAACAAGCGTAGCAACTACTGGAAATCAGGTTGAAGTTCTCTGCTGTGGAGAATTTGAGTGAGTACAGCCTTAGATTAGGCTTATTCATAGCCAGACATTGGTTAGGTTATGTCTATAATAGTCTGTTGGCTCAAGGCAAAAGCATAAGGAACATGGCCATTGAAATAGAACATACTAATGGGGACCATCAATGTTGTAATAACTGGTCACACTTTCTCTCAAAATGTTTGCTCTTTAACAAAGTACAAAATTCAGTGCTATAAAGAGGAAATGAAATACCATTAGTATTATGTCCAGTTTTGATTTTCACTTATTAGGAGTAAAGTTTTAACCTCACAAGGTGGGTTATCTGCAAAATGTAACCATGGCATTTCCTTTCTTATGATTTTGTTATTTAGAAGCAAAATATATTTTTAAATAGGTCAAGTGATTTTTGTAATGCCTTCATTTATAATATCAGATGACAAAAACGATTTTGTTTCTTTTGTTTGTGTATTGTATTTTTGATGCCATAAAACAAAGTGAAATTTCTGTCTCCATGGTAGTATTCATTTGATCCTTTGCAAATATGAGTTTTTGAGTTTATATTGAAGCTGATGGGTTTTCCTTACATAATAATTTTTAAAATAATTAAGGAGTATGTTTTACTTGTTAAATGTAAACTATGTTGTTTTTTCATGTATACTTTAATTCATGTTTCATGTGAAAAAAGTATTTTTGAAAATAAAAGCACATTTTCATATTCAGCTAAAGTGATGACTATCCCAAGGTGTTTTAGAAATTATGTATTATTATTATTACTATTTTTTTTGAGACAGAGTCTCATTCCGTCACCAGGCGCCAGGCTGGAGTGCAGTGGCATGACCTCAGTTCATTGCAACCTCCACCTCCCAGGTTCAAGCAATTCTCCTGCCTCAGCCTCCCGAGTAGCTGGGACTACAGGTGCACGCCACCACACCCAGCTAATTTTTTTGTACTTTTAGTAGAGACGGGGTTTCACCATGTTGGCCAGGATGGTCTCGATCTCTTGACCTCGTGATCCGCTCACCTTGGCCTCCCAAAGTGCTGGGATTACAGGCGTGAGCCACCGCGCCCGGCCGAAATTATATATTATTATGAAAGAGGCTGTCAGATAAAAAAATGTTAATGCTTCACTACAGTGTGTTGCCATGGATGAAACTAGCTATGCACCGCAGCATCTTGGGCTTCCCTGTGTTTTGAGTAGTGTGATTTATATGCTCTGTACATAAAAGATGGTAGACAAGGAAAATCCCAGCCCCTCAGATCACGGGAAGGAATGAAGGAATATAATGAGTACATTGGATCATGAGCTGCCACCTGATTGCCATCTTACTTTTCTCTGGGTTTTAGGTCTTCAGCAGAATTCCAGTATTCTCAAGAAGAATCATCAATGATTCCAATAACCTTTCTGTCCTGAATAACACTAGGACCTCAGTCCACGGGCTACAGGATATCGGTGTCTTTCACAGCTATGCAAATCTCAACTGTCTCCAAAGAAAACTCCTTAGAAAGCTGAGGGGTGGGCATGAGGGAGTGGGGAAGAGAGAGAGAGAGAGAAGCTACTCCCAAGATGGATTCCTGCATCCTGCTGATTTTCTTTCCTTTCTCTATGGTCACAAAATGATCATAGCAGTTATCAGATTAGTTTCATCTTTTCATCTCCGTAGTCACCATGCTTAGGTCTATCAGCTTTTCAGAGATCTATAAAATATTTAATATTTTTTAAAAATCGTAGCACCAAAATTCCAAAACTGCCTCATTTACATTAATGAATATTAATTAAATCAGTGAAAAGTGTGACATTAGTTCAACGTAATTGTCAAATTTATTATTAAAACAATTCCATTACATTTTAAAATAATCTGTAGACCACCTTGTCAAATCCTGTATGAATTCCTGAGTATGTATGATTACCGTTTAGAAGTCATAGCCAATCTTGAATTAATTGGATTATTCACAGTCTAACAATTTCAAAAAAATTATAAAAATTCATTTAAATTATATACAGAAAAAAATTACATTTAGTGTAGGGCACAAAGGCATCTTACTGTGTTTAACTTGATGTGTGATGGTAGCCTCAAAGTGTTCAGAACCCTGGAAAATTTTAATATAGTCCTGGCAAAACTGCCACCTTTGACTCAGGTTAGTTTATCTCAAAAGCACATGTGTTATTTTTTTTAAAAAAAGTCTCTTCCAGAAAGTAGAGTTTGCAATGAGCATACTTTGGTGTATTTTAAAAAGAAAGCCACTCTGTGAATTCTGTGTAACTCCAAATCCTTGATTAGAAAATTTCAGCATCATTAGCTACTTGTGGGAATTATTATGTCTTTGCTAGTACAGCAAAAATATTACATATTGGAAAAAAACAGAAAAAAGATATGTGTCCTCAGAATTTGACTGACTTTATTTCTTTAATGCTAGATGAAATTTTTCTTTTGCATATGAAAATGCACGAATATTATATGGTTATGCAGATACAGTGGTTGAGAATGGTCATTTGTCTTTTTTTCTGGAAACAAATAGAACTCCAGTACTCACGGTGATAGCAGCAGATGGCTTGGAAATGATCCTGTAACAATACTAGTGACAATCGTAAACAAAAATTCAGTTCTCCTTAAGGTGAAGATGAGAAATTATGTTTTTCTTTTTTTTTAAGTTATGAAAGTTTGTATCTATTAAGAATAAAAAGAAAGACCAGGAGCAATTGCCTATGCCTGTAATCCCAACATTTTGGGGGGTCGAGGCAGGCAGATCACCTGAGGTCAAGAATTTGAGACCAGCCTGGCCAACATGGTGAAGCCTCGTCTCTGCTAACAATATAGAAGATTTGCCGGGTGTGGTGGCACGAGCCTGTAGTCCCAGCTACTTGGGAGGCTGAGGCAAGAGAGTCGCTTGATCCTGGAAGGCAGAGGTTGCAGTGAGCTGAGATCGTGCCACTACACTGCAGCCTGGGTGAAAAAAAAAGAGAATAAAAAGAAAAATGTTGACTAATAAATTACATAGTCCTACAGGTACCTACTTAATAAAAATCTTATGATGATGATGAGTTACAGACCTGGAAACATCATGGTATTGTCTTGATAATGGTTTACTCAAAGGAGTTAAAATGACTGTTCCTCCCTCCTCTCTTTCCTTCCCTCTTTTCCTTTCCTTTTTCTCCTTTCTTCCTTTTCCTTCCTCTCTATTTCCCTCCTCCACTACTCCTCTCTCTTTCTGAATCAACTTTTTTCTCATTTTTTCTTATTCTCTTTACACTTGATCTTCACTAAATTGCAAAAGTGAGTCAACTTTTACTTCTAGGATAATACTAGAAAA
Source organism: Plecturocebus donacophilus (assembly GCA_004027715.1). Taxonomy (NCBI): domain Eukaryota; kingdom Metazoa; phylum Chordata; class Mammalia; order Primates; family Pitheciidae; genus Plecturocebus; species Plecturocebus donacophilus. The sequence continues at coordinate 28,354 of PVKP010009076.1, forward strand.
GTTTTCAAAGGAAAGAATTTTTCCTTGGACATAGGAAGAACAAGTGCCTTCTGGCTAATAATTAATCTCTTAATTGGGTGAATTTTTCTTAGGATAGGAAAGCTCTGTCTTAAATTTTTTTCCAGCCATGTGCCCATTGTTGGTGGACTCTAAAGTTCTTGGCAATTATTCTGTTAAAATTCAAGATCAGGCTGGGCAAGGTGCCTGTAATCCCAGCACTTTGGGAGGCAAAGGTGGGTGGATCACCTGAGGTCAGGAGTTCAAGAACAGCCTGGCCGAAATGGTGAAACCATGTCTCTACTAAAAATATGAAAATTAGTCTGGCGTGGTGGCAGGCACCTGTAATACCAGCTACTTGGGAGGCTGAGGCACCAGAATATCTTGAACCCGGGAGGCAGAGTTAGCAGTGAGCTGAGATCATGCTACTGCACTCCAGCCTAGGCGACAGAGTGAGACTCTGTCACAAAACAACAACAACAACAACAACAAAATATTCAGGATCAAAACTTCCTGTTTCCAGTGTCATAGCTCCTTAGCCTCGTTGTTCAAGTTTTAAAGAGAATTGCATTTCCAAAGGTAAGTGAGCCAAACAACTGCACTCTGATGTTACAGGCCTAAAGGGTCTCTGAGAGGCTTGATTATAATTCCGATCTTTTCTAGAATTTTCAGGATTGCTTCAGATAATTCTTTCGGTCAAAGAAACGTTGGTAGATGCAACCTCTTAAAGATTTGTTTCATCAACCTGGTCTCAGAAACACCATAGGAAATTCCAAATGCATTTAGGTTAAGAATCATGTCAAACTGAAGGAAGAGCCAAAATAAGTGAGATAAACAAAAATCTCACCATTTAAAAAATGTTCCTTCCATGTGTTACCTTAAGGAGTAGTGCTATGGAGTGTGTGTGTGTGTGTGTGTATCTGCCTGTGTATGTGTGTTTGTATCTGCCTGTGTATGTGTGTTTGTATTTGCCTGTGTGTGTGTGTGTATATATTATGAATATATGGTCATGATCTTAGTCTGCCCCTGCATGTGGAGTCATATTCCATGCTGGGATCGAACATTAGACCACCGGGTGACCTGACTCTAGAGCTAGCCCACACAGGGCGCTTGGCTAATAGTTTAAGTTGCCATGTTCAGTGGGTGATTAGTGGTTTATATTGCAGTGGCTAAGGGGATTTGACGCATCTAGACATGATCCGGACTGACATCCCATGAGGGTAAGGCAAGGCCTTTCCAGGTCACAGTGAAATTGGGAGTTTGCTTAGATTTTGGCGAAGTGTAGTCTGTGCATTGAAGATAATGTTGTCTACAATGGAGGAAACAGGTTAAGTTGGTCAGACCGGAAATCAACAAAAGGGAAAATTAATCTTTAGGTAACTTAGGTGATGTAAAAGCCTTTGATCCGGTTAGATAATCTTTTTTCATCAGATGATAGTATCTTCAACATAAACTGGAAAAAAATTCTACAGTAAATAATTATTTGTCATCCTTTTCTAGGAAAAACATACTGAATTTTCTCATTCCATGTGACCAAATGTGCTAAACTAGTCATGGCATGTATGGAAACATTGGCTTATTATGGAAACATGACGGATGCTTTGCTCATTATTTTATATAACAATGGATGATTCCTTGAGGTATGCAAGGATTTACCCATCCTGGGAAATGAAGTTAACTTATAAGTTACCAGGATATTTTATCTATGTCATCACCTGATACACATGTATTTAAACAGCCTCAGAGAGAATCCAGTGGTATTTTCAGGAATGGGTGGGCAGATAATTTAACACCCACACAAAATCAAGGAAGAATTTTCAAATGCCATGCTTCCTCTGTAGGACCCTAGAGGTTCATATGCCCTCTAACTGGAATCACTGCCTTAGTAAGTAGGGGAGACAGGCCTTAAAACTAGGTCTTCTAACATATTCTTTGTTGCGTCATTGCCTCCTTGCTTTGAGAAGTTGCAGTGACCTTTTCTAGGTTAATTTGAGTATTTTCAGTGAAAGAAAAATACATAATAATTGAACGCTTACTAGGTGGTTCCTACCAGCAAAAATGCTAAAAACTGCAGCAAGCAGTGCAAATGTTGCCTAAGAGATAAGGCAGTTCAGAAGAGAGAAAGGAGAAAACAAGATCACAGGATGGCTTATAATCAAAGTCCAATTTGAACTAAGTCTTAGATAATGGTGAGATATGGTTTGATAAAAGTTGGCAACAACTTGAGATGAAGGATGGAAGCAGAATCAAATGTGGATACCAAGAGGGTAGAGCAAACTGTATATATGTGTGTGTGTGTGTGTGTGTGTGTGTATTTTTTTTAACTGGGTTTTTTGTTTTTTTTTTTTTTTTGGAGATGGAGTTTCACTCTTGTTGCCCAGGCTGGAGTGCAATGGCGTGATCTTAGCTGACTGCAACCTCCACCTCCCGGGTTCGAGCCATTCTCCTGCCTTAGCCTCCCAAGTAGCTGGGATTACAGGTGCCCTCCATGACACCAAACTACTTTTTGTATTTTTAGTAGCTACGGACTTTCACCATGTTGGCCAGGCTAGTCTCGAATTCCTGACCTCAGTGATCCACCCACCTGGGCCTCCCAAAGTGCTTGGGATTACATGCCTGAACCACCACGCCTGGCCCAAATTGTATACATTTTAGAAAGCAAGAAGCAGTGGAAAATTGAGTGGACCTGATCAGATGCATCCAGGTCACAGAGGACCTCTGAAAATTAGGCAGCTTTTCATGATAATAAATGTAGAATAATTGAACATTTTTGAACAAGATGAGTGGCCTAAAGTAATCCAGGAAGCACAGTCTGCCTTGTGTTCAAGTTAGATTTGAGCAGAGAGATTATGGAGAGGTTTCCGAGATGAGTTAAGTACAGGAGTCATTGCAAGTGGACAAAAAAAGCAAATTCCAGCAAGACTAAATTTATAGAGAGAGGAAAAGAAAGCTCTGAACTGAAAAAGTACAAGATTTAGACCCTAAGCCTTTAGGAAAATGGAGGTGATGTTTCTAGTATAAATAGGAAAAGTAAAAGGAAGATCTAAGATATTGAGGAGAAGTTAGAACCTGGTTTGCATCCTGAGGCAATGTAGACAGCCTAGTGTCCTGGAAGCACGGGGGCTCAGAATCAGACAGGAGCATGGGAAGGGGACAGAGCTACGGAAACCTGCATGTGACTACAAGGGAAAACACTACCTTTGAAGACAGGAGGATGCTGCTGTTCTTAAGAGAGAAGGTGCAGATGGAAAAGGCCAAGCAAGAGGCAAGGAGATAAAGCTAAAAGGACCTTGGGTTGGGAGAGAGGTGAAGGTATGCTTTTCACAGATGGAAAGGGAGTCATTTTCTTGAAATAGAATGTAGTCGGTGTCATTAAAATTAGAAGGAGGAATAGAGGCGAGGGTCACCATGCATGTACAAGTGCGTGTGTACGTGTGTGTATGTGTGTAGGGGGTGAGAGCTAGCATTCACTAAAAGCACTTGTTATGTGTCTGGTGTTTTCCTATGAATTATACATGTAATTCAGTTTACGTGTTTACGCAGCCCTAGCTCAACTCTTCTCCACTAACCTGGAAACCAGGATATTTCACGATTACTGTTTCCTTATAATATGCAAGCAATACATTCTGAAATGCTTCTGACTTCTGGATCAGTTGGAAAGTAAGTCTGTGGATCCAGGATCCTTCCCACTTCAGATTTTGCTGCCCATTCAGTCCTGTTGGCAGGTGTTAATGAATGCAGCTTCTTAGGATCTCTCCTTGCCCTGCTCCCTAGAACACAGCGGATACTCTGGTATATGTTACCATGACACCCTCTGCTTCTTCCTTCTAACACATTTTATAATTTTCAGCAAATGATTTTAGATTTACTGTCTCTCCCCTGAGAATACATAAACGTCGTTAGAATATGGAGTGTCCAACTCCTGGGCTCAAGTGATCTGCCCACATCAGTCCTCCAAAGTGCTGGGATTATAGACATAAGCCATCGTGCTTGGCCTATCAATTTGTTGTTTAATGTCTATGTTTACTAATAGACTGTGTACTCCCTTAGGACAACAGCAGGATTTTGGTCACAACTCTCTGGCAAGTTCCTGGCACATAGTAGGCATAAAATATATAGATGCTGAATGTTTAATAAGTGACTAAATTCATTTTATTTGAGAGAAACTGAAACTTAAAGAAATGAAAACAATTGTCTAAGATCATACACCTAGCAGAGTCAGATTCAAAATTAGTTCTAAGTCCAAAGCTTGTTTCTTGTCTTTTATTTTTTTCCTCTAAATCAGAAGTACAGAGAAAATGCTATTTGACTTACCAAGAAAGAAACTATTCGTTCTCTTAAGAGAATAATTGTAATAGAGAGATGAGGCATTGCTTAGTAGGTGGAAACAGGACCGAGAGAGGAAAGGTGCATATGGGTGAGTGTGTATGAGTTTGTGTGTAAGGAGGCACAAGCTTACTCATTCTGTGCGTCTGCATGTTGTGTCTGAAAGGGGTTGGGAGCAGAGGGGTGGAAGGCGATTGATGGAAGCTGAAGTTGGCAGTGAACCATTCATGCAATGCAGATACAGTCAATGCTTTCTCCGAAGTGCAATTCATATAGAAATGGCATAAGGAGAGTGCACCTCCCCAGCGTGAGCAACACATTTTCTTTTCTTCCAACAGGATTGGGCATGTTCTGGTTCCCTGGAATGTGTGTGAGTTCTCAGTACCATGGTTACGTCATATCATTTAAAGCTGGTTGTTTAATGAGTTTAATTTCAAGTCAAGTTTATAAAGAAAGGCTTTTTGAGAGGCACTTGTTTATTTATTAGGTAAAGATTGAACTTGGAGAACCTTAGGTTTCTAATTTGTAAGTTGAGGGTATTGATAGCTAACTATGTAGCTCCAAAAAGTGCTCTTAGGATTGGAGATAAGTTATTATCTTAAATTATAATATAATATAATATATGGAGATAAGTTATTGTCTTAAATTATAATATGTATAATTAAACATATTATATTTTATAATATAATATAATATACTATAATATATATAATATATTTTAATATATTATATAATATATAATATATTAATATTATATATTATAATATATAGTATATAATATATAATATATAATGATATATTATAAATATATTAATATAATATGATATAATTCTTGAGTGCCTAGTACATTCCTCACAGAAGCTGGAATGTACTAGGCACTCAAAAACCAACAGCATATTGATATTGAAATTTGTGGCAAAAGTACAGATGTCCATTTTTCTTTCTATGAGTTCTTTTTCCTTTATCAAATATCCTCAACTAAGTCTTTAAATTCATCATCTCTACCTCCCATGTCTCCTTTACTTCTTGGATCAAGGGAACTCTTTCAGTCCTCAAATTGTGATCTCTAAAGCCTCCTGTCAGTGGCATAGGCAGCTAATTTGGGCTTCTCAAATTAGACATGAGGTAGAAGAAAGCTTTTGAATTTGGAAAAATGATATGAAAGACAGCAAAGATCTTGGAAGATAGAAAATTTAATGCAAATCAAGGTAAGTTGAAGAAATGTTACATTGAAAACACAATGATAGTATTCATGGAAGGAAGGGAGGAAAGCAGATCATTTGGAGAAGGGGAATGAAACGTCTTAGAACACAGAAATCCTCTGGACCAAAGCTAAAAGTGAAACACTCAAAATAGTCGTGGTACTTGCCTGTTCCCCTAATGGGTTGTTACGGCTCCAGGGGTGACTCCATAGAAATCCACCCTAAGTGGGGTAAAATGTGCAAGGGCACAAGGCCTTGCTGCTGAGATTTGTCCCCTAGAAGCCCATCTGGGAATAAAGCTCCCTTCAGAGTCAACTGTTAAGAAAGTGTTTTATCACCTGCTAATTACTGGCAAATATCAGGAGCATTTTGTACATTCCAAGAACAAGTAGCAAAACAAACAGGGAGACTGAAAAGCCATCTCATTACTGCAGATGTCAATCAGCTAATACTGTGTCTTTTTCCCTTTGTTTCCAGAGCCTAAAGTAAGCTGCAAATTAGGCCGGTCTGCGTCAACATCAGGTGTGCCTCCTCCGTCAGTCACTCCTCTCAGGCAAACCAGTGACCTGCAACAGAGCCAGGTACCATCATCGTTAGCCAATCGTGATTGACTTCCTGTGATGCACCTTGCCAAATGCTTCCCACCTCTGTCTGTCCTGTGGCTGTAGACAACTTTTGCATTTGCTTTTATTTTTCTATGTGTGTATGGGTGCGGGGCGTGGGGGATGAGTTCTGGCAGTCTGTGTTTTCATCTGAAAAAGAATGTCTTTCTTCCTTGTGATTGGTGGTAAAACTTTCTTTGCTGTTTGTTACCAAATTGTTTTTGTCTCTGGTTTCCATCATTCTGTAATATAAATGTAGTAAACTTGTACTATATGTATTGGCTTAGTGATTATTTTTTTAAATTCTTTCTCTCTTTCATGTTTTGTGTACTTTTATACTGTCTGAAAATTTATCAATATTTGATAAATTTGTCTACTTTGTTTTATGTAGATTTCTTTTTAAATGTTTTGTCCACAACACTTGCACAGATGTTGTCAATGAATTTGTACATATCTCTTAGCTCTTATCCTATTATACTGTAATATTTTTGGTTGTTTTATTTTTATTTAGCTTGGAGCATGATTGTAAGACACTGTTGAATATTGATGTCCTTTTAAATATTCATATCCCAACTCATTTGAATTGAGTATGGCAGCGAATCTTTCTTCTTTCTTAGGCTATAGAGACAAATTGACTGACCATATAATCAAGATATTTAACAAAAACTGCAGATTAATAAGGCAACCCTTAAATAAATGACTTTTCTCTCTTATATCAACAGTATCAGAAATGTTCTAAGAAAGGGAATGTAAGTGTTCATGCATGGTAAATGAGATCTCAGTTATCACTTGGAGAAAAGAGACAAGAAATAAAGTCCTAAACTGAAATATCATTTAATCCTTTACAGCATAATATGTTGCTTTAATGTTCATTTGGGTACATGGTTGTGGACGGGGAATTAGCATGAGGAAAAATCACTACACATAAATGTCCTGTCTTTAGCTCACCCAATAGGGATTCAATAAGCTGACAATTTGTGAGGCTTGGTTGTTGTTACTGTTAAGTATTATGGGTGGTAAGTAGGGTGGTGTCATTCTGGAGCGATTCCTCTCTGCTTCCCTGCTGTAATCTTGGCATTCATAAAACCCTCTGAAATAGTAACTTATAAAACAGTGACGACACCTCCAAGGGAATTGCCCATTACTGATTAGCAAATTACATATTCTTCAACTATTTTAAATGTCAGGCTGTTCTAAAAACATAACTAAGTAGAATGATTGCATTTTTTTCTAATGAGAGACATGGTACCTCATATTTTTATCTGGCTTAAATATCCAAAGGATTTGATTTATAAATATATAAGATATCTACAAATACAAGGAATGAGAAGCTTCTCTCAAGGGCGTCTCAAGTACCATTTAGAATTTCTTGTGTCTTAATTTTAAATGTTAAATGCCTTTATAACTAAATGTACCAACTCAAACACTTTTTGGATATAAAAGAAGTAGAAACAGTAAGACATTGAGTAAAATAAATAAGATAAACTGCCAACTTAGCTGATGAAAGCTATTCCAAAAATATTATATTTACCAACATTCAAAGTTTAAAAACATTGAGTACCAAAGAAGAGAAGTTTAGCTAATTGGCACAGGATTGCACTCATATAACCAAGTTTTCAAGTTTATGATCCCTGCTAGCTTATTGCCCTCAGACTCTCAGAGAAGTTTTGTGTTCTCTGTTTTGTTTTGCCTTTTTTCCTAATTGTCTTTATAGCTGTTTCACCCTATGCCACTCCAAACTCTCAATGAAAGCAGGTTCCTGGGATAAACTTCCAGAATAGAGACAAGATGTACTCTTTGTGCCTTCATGTTATTATCCCTTTGCTCACCTGATGGGACATTCTTCATTCTTCAAAATGTATGAAGGGAAAAAGCCTAGGGCACCATTTATATGCTGTTAGTTTCCTTAACTACTGACAGAGATTCTGACACACAGTCAAATCATACATGGGCTGTCAGAGCTACAAATTAGAAGGCTGGCCTCTAGGCTTCTTCTCTGTGGCTTATGGCCAATTACAGTATACATGTATTTCTATACTCTAGAGGTGAATCGGTAAGCATAGCTCATATGAACATTGCTCTGAACTCCTATGACTTAGTGTTCAACTAAAGTCAATAAATACTTAATAAAAGTCTTTTTCTAATCTAATTCCCATGCCCTCAACTGTAGTGTTGACTAAGATGTCTCTTCAAGTTACAGTCAGGATGGCACTGCCCTGTGCTCAGGAATGCAAGACAATGGTGAAAAGATAAGTAAAACTGTTGAATCTAACAATGACTGTTCATACCTAAACAAGGATAGGGAATACCTAGCATTATCAAACAATCCCTCTGGTCACTTTTTAAGCAGTTTTGCAACACTAAGACTCCTGGTAGTTATTAAAAACCCAGAATTCTTAATAAGAGATTAATAAACTTAATACTAGGAAAATCATTGGAAACCATGTGACCTATTTAAAACAAACAAAAGGCAGGGCGCAGTGGCTCACGCCTTAATTCCAACACTTTGGGAGGCTGAGGCAGATGGATCACCTGAGGTTAGGAGTTCCAGACCAGCCTGGCTAATATGATGAAACGCTGTCTCTACTAAAAATACAAACATTAGCTGGTCGTGGTGGCGATATTTGGAATCCCAGCTATTTGGGAGGCTGAGACAGAATGGCTTGAACCTGGGAGGCAGAGATTGCAGTGAGCTGAGATTGTGCCACTGCACTCCAGCCTGGACAACAGAGTGAGACTCTGTCTCAAAAATAAATAAATAAATAAATAAATAAATAAATAAAACAAAATCAGTCACTAACCTCTGAAATAATTCCAGTGGTGCTTGTCTGTGGAGGAATCTGGGCTTACGAAGGCTGTGACATTTCAGTCACATTATGGGCATTACCCTTCATACAGAAAGATGTGTGTTACTTTTCAGACTATTGCTCTCATCCCATCTCTATTCAGTTTTCTTGGTCCTAGTTTGCCACTTACTGTTTCATGTCGTGGCTGGCACCCTCTAAGGAGTGCTGCAGGTGGAGGCAGGTGGGAGTGCTTGATGTCACTCCAGCAGGGATCCTCAGAGGTGACCAGAGTGACTGGCCCCCATGCTCCATGGGCTGGGAGCCAATAGTGACAGCCCACCACCAGAATTTGTGTATAAGCAAAGGGGAAAGTAATGTTTGCTTGACTTTGCAATCAGTTTTAGCTTCAGGTAACTTCAGCAGACATAAGATCTGTAGAAATGTATAATTGTATCTGACTGGGACCTCAAAATATAGAAGAGAAAATGGAAAACTCTGGAAAAAATGTGAGTTCTGAAGCATTTAGAGTGTGCTCCAAAACACGTATTATTCTCTGACACTCAGAGAGATAAAAATAAAATTTTATTCTTTCTTAATTTGCTCCTGAGCAAATAGACTAGACATGGGGCTTTTAGGGACATTTTCCTGGAACTTCCTTGCAATGCAGCCATGTTTTGGAGTTTGCCTTCATAGAAATCTTTGGAAATCAACTGAATTTTCTTGTCTGTCATTACAAAGTTAATTTATTTTCTCAATTAAAAAAGTCAAACTGCACCGGAGTCATGTATTGAACTTGGAGCACATGTTACTTTATCTTTTTCCTCCTCTATAATAGAGTAGAAAGCCATGTACTCAGCAGAAAGAGAAGTGAACGCTCTTAGAGACAGCAGATGATGTTTATGTGATTCCTTCATCTCTGGCTGATCTCAGCCTCCTTCTTCAGTGATCTCATTGGAGGCAGTGCCATCTATACTCTGACTGCACAGGTGATAGTTTAGAAACTGAGGCATAGACCATATCAAACTATGCTTTTCTGCAATAATGGAGCAGCTATGGTGTGTCTTCAAACAGAACTGCAGCACTCCTTGGAAAAATGTTCCCAAGATAAGTTTGAATTCATTTTTCTAGGAAGGAAAGGGGAGCCACAGACTCCACTACACACAAACACGCATACACACACACTCACTCACATACACATTCTTGTTTTAATGACAGATTCTCATGTCAAGCAATTACAAAGCTAAGAGTGACCCAAGTGTTGAACTGAAACCTCAAGTTCTTCAGAGGCTGGTTTATCACTCCAACCCGAATTATATCTGATCATCCTTGATTTAGGGGAAGGAAGTAAGAAAAGGTCACTTGTAATTTCCTTTGGACACACATTCCAAAGTTTGACAGACTAAATCTCTTTAGAAACCTACACAGAGTGCTTAGAAACCACATAGTGCTTTGCCATGATCTCTGTGGGTCCTGTGTGTCATGTGATACCTGCATCCTCACCACCCAGGACAAAATTTGCTCAGCCCAGTCCCTTCTGCATACTTAATAGATGTTATCCAGAGTAGTAAGGCCCATTCCTTTCAACTTGCACCCTTAGGATTACTTCACAAATGCTTATCACTTTTCATAGCGGCCCTCTGGTCTCTTACCAAGCTCCTGAAATCCCCTTTGCTTGTTAACCTTGCTGGAGAATGACAGCCTGCCAGGGTGGCCTCTGGAGCAGAGCAGGTTCTCACTTCCCATGGGCTCCACAGCTATGTCATTACGCCAGCATTAGCCAGCATTCCTGGATAATGGAAGAACATATTAGGGGGTCCATAGCTTGATGCATGGCTAGAGTACATTTATGAACATGCTCAAATGCCAGAGTTGTTTTCTATATACTTAAGAAAAGAAGATAGACAACCCAAATATAGGGATGTGGGATCAGCACATGTGAAGGCTAAGATGAAGGACTTACAAGAATTTCTTTGCAAGGACGGTGCTCAGTTCAGAGGTATTCCTCCAATGCCCGGCACAAAGTGGGACACTCAGTCATCATGTCTTGGCTTACTCAACCTCCCTCTCCATAAATGCCTTTTTCTATATACACTTCAAAAAAACTTTTTCTCAAACAATTTGATTTTGTTCCTGTTCTTCAGTCCTTAATATTTCCAAAGCAGGGTCTGTGAGTTCTGAGCTTTCATTTAACTTTCCAGATGGGACATTTGCACATAAAACGTGCCTAAGAGCCTATAGAGGGTGAGAAAGGCTAACAACAAAGGGAGGAAGGAGAGTAAAGCCTAGAGTGTGAAATGAGGGCATAGAAAGGAAATTTAATTCTTTTTTTTTGAGACAGAGTTTCACTGTTGCTGCCTAGGCTAGTGTGCAATGGCGCCATCTCAGCTCACTACAACCTTAGCCTCTGAGTTCAAGTAATTCTCCTGCCTCTGCTTCCTGAGTAGCTGGGATTACAGCATGTACCACCATGCCCATGCCTGGCTAATATTTTTGTATTTTTTAGTAGAGATGGAGTTTCACTATGTTGTCCAGGCTGGTCTCAAACTCCTGACATTGTGATCTGCTCACCTCAGGCTCCCAAAGTGCTAGGATTACAGGCATGAACCACTGTGCCCAGCAGGAATCTAATTTCATCTCCTAGGTGCCCACCCCAACTCTGAATAATGTAATCTTAAAGGCTGCAAAGCTGCATCCTCGTTTAATTTTTGTCTTCAATAGGATCACGCAGAAAAACAAAAACAAGTCCTAAGGGCAATATGGGAAACCTCTTTCAGTTTTGCTGTGAACCTGAAACTGCTAAAAAAAAAAAAAAAAAAAAAAAAAAAAAAAAAAAAAAAAAAAAAAAAAAAAAAAAAAAAAAAAAAAAAAAAAAAAAAAAAAAAAAAAAAAAAAAAAAAAAAAAAAAAAAAAAAAATAGAAAAGAAAGAGAGAAAAAAAAAAGGAAAAGTAAGAACAAAACCCAAAACACGGTAAAGCATAAGGGTAGAGAAACACCAAAAATACTTTCTCTTTAGAATTCTCAGGCTACTACGGGCATAGACATGACTTGTTTTCCAAAATCATGCATGCTTTAGTTAAACCCCTTGTCCTATAGACCAAGGACATTTTATCTAATTGGTTGGATGCATTTTCAAGTGCTTCCGACCTTGAGACTAAGGTTTTACGGTAGGCAGGAGAAAGCAGTGCTGGGAGTGAGAGAGCCACAGAATATGTAGTTGTGGAGTGTGTGCCACCCTGACTCTGTGAGACCAAAGGCCCCTCTTTATCATTTGCAGCTCAAGTGTTGAACAAAAGTGTTTTCTCTCTTTCTTTGCGGGCGGAGGATTCTGTGACATTCCAGATTTTCTTATCAGACCTGAACTGAGTACATGTTTTCCATGCCATTTGTCCCTTTATACAGCTGATTTGATTGTATGATCATGATTACACCACATGATGGAAATGGAAGAAAAGCAGAAACAACACACAGAACAGAAACCGCAAAATCAGTACCCATTAACACACAGCATCTCCCCACCACACAGCTTCTTTCAGGCTGTGCGATAGATCTTAAAAATGGCTATTATTTGCTTTCTTCTGCATACATGTCAACTTTACATATATTTCCAAACATGAAAATCCCTAACAGGAGGACTTGGAACCCCCGCACCAAGTTCACAGGACAACATCCGCATCATGTTTGAGAAGTGTTTATCTGTACTAACTTCAAATTGTAAAATAAACTGTTATGTTAACACAGATTACGTTATAAAGAAATTATGCTTATTTGCTATAAAAATGATATTACCAAAGAATTTGGATCTAGCCCTGTGGGATGTGGAATAAATTTATATTACAAATAAGAATGTCAGTGGCTAAGTGGCTCTATTACCAGATATTATAGCATAGTTGCATTAAAACAATGCAAGTGCAAAAAATACACAAAAAAGCATTTTCTTATGTGTGGTTTCTACAGACCTGTCAGATTGTTTTATAGTAATGTTAGGGTTTAGTTCTTTATGGCGTTCTCCATGAACTTTAATTAATGTCATATTTAAGGCACAAAATAAAATTTGTTATTACTTTTAAATAGCAGCTGAATCCAGGAATATATAAAATGAAATGTTGGAATTATTTCCTTTCTACTTTCATACAAAGAATTCAGATGGTGGTAACTCTTTACAACTTAGCTGCAGTATGGCCCGAGTAATTTACATATTATTTAGCCATTACATGCTTATTAACTTTTACATACTTTATGCAGCAGAATATTTGGGGGTCACTTTTTTAAAGTCCAGTGGTCCCAAGATCAGTCTTTCAGTAACTCCATTGTAGAGTGGAATAAAACAAAACAAACTCACACCTGTCCCCAACAACTTTGTCATGTATTCTGTCAGAGCTTGGAGGGTATCAGAAGCAAGATGTTTTCTAAGAAGTCTCGAACCAATTGACAAATAAGGGTGGGGATTTGGCCCAGTGGACTCTGAGGGTGCCTGTTGTCTGACTCGGCTGTCCCTGGTAGCTGTGTGTGTTTCTCTCTTCAGCGTCAGAGGTCAGAGTTATCAACTTAACCACCAGGGCTGCAGGTGTGAAGTAGTGGAAGTATGTATTCCAGCCTTCTTTACCATCTGGAAAGGACAAAACGTTATCCAGGGTTCTTAGGTGAAGTTTGCATAATGTACATTATGTGCCATTTATGGCCACCTCTGATGTGCTTACCATGTGCCAGGACTTGGCTCAGAGCACACCTGCCTCATTGTAGGTGTGTTCTACTGTCCTCACTGACGGGTACTGTTATTATCCCACATCACAACCAAGGATACCAAAGTGAGTGAGGTTACATGCCTCATCCAAGGTTTTGTATTTATTGAATGCTATGATACTAACCACTCAAAAATCTGAGATTTACCACTCAAACCCTGATATTAACCACTGAAAAATCTGATATTCACCACTTAAAAACCCGAAATAGACAAAAACCTGAGACTTACAGGAAGTAAAGTTTTATTAGAATCCTGCCTCTACAAATTAGTGGCTGTTGCTGAACCTTTCTGAGTCTGGGGGTATTGTTGAGGATTACTGAGATAACATAGGTGTGTAAAGTCCTGTACAGACATTATTTGTTGGAAAATATATTAATTCTTTCTCTTTTTCCTAATAGCTTTTCCTCTTTCCAAAAAGTTCAACTTTCCTGCTTGCTGGAAAATTCTAAAGAGGAGAGTTCAGTGGTATTCCAAAGGCAGTAGTCACTGAAGGAATGGTTGGTCCACCCACTATCACCAAGCTGGTATAGAACTGCTAGTGCATGGTGATAAGGAAAAGCAGACAGATTTCTAGTTGGTTCTATCATTGATTTTAAATTCTCCATGGACAGTACATTTCTTTATTGCCTGTATCTGGGGCAAATTGATTTCCTCCCTTGGTACACCACAGGAGCCAATTATATTCATTACTCCTTCCACAATTACAAAATTAGATGCTCACTTATTTACCATATAATAGGGAGGCTAGATCTGGCATTTCTTCTTACCTTGCAGGTCTCATATGTGGGTTGGAGGCAAAGTAAGTAGAAATTGGCCAGGTAGCATTTCAGAACTGTCAGCTCTCCTGCCCCAATGCTACTTATTCACCTCTTTGAATTAAGGTATGAGTAAATACAATGAAAACATTAAGTCTGTATAGGAAGCTATTATCTGTTAGGGTCAGGACAGGGGTATACAGCCACGGGATACTTTTTTTTTTCCAACCTCAGCATTTACTTAAAGATTCCCCATACCAGTTTTAAACGCCCCTTAAAAAGAAAAAAAAAAAAAAAAAAAAACCTGGAAGCACTCACATTATAAAATGTATAGATTTAACTGTTAAAATCAGTGCCTGGCTTCAAATGGGGTGGGCCAATCCAGCCTGTGAAAACGTAGACCACTAGGTGGATACATGGCGCCACCTAGCTTCTGAAGTGCACTTTGCATGCTATACTTGGCTTTCAAAAATTGAATCAAACAAAACTGTTTTATGACTGAGAAAATGTATGCGTTGTTTGGGATAATGAGCAACTGCCTGTAGAAATCTATGACAACATTTTATGATGATGTTTGTTTTGGATTTTTTTTCATTACTTTAATCTTGCAATTTTAGGTTCTCTAACTTTTAAATGGTATGACTTTTAAAATAATACTTTAAGGAGGGGAAAAATGACTCACAGCTAGTGATCTCAGAGTGCTATGCATTATTTATGAACATGTGCAGCTGTTTTCGTTAGTATTTATGACATCTTCTGTGCATTGTAAATCCCTTAATTCAACCTGAGTTTCCAGGAAAGGAGATCATTATCCCTCTTTTGCCGACAGAAAAGGAAAAGAACAGAAAAGGCATGACGGTTAAATGGAAGAATTTCTTCTTGATTTCTTTTGTTTTCCATTAACATGTTTGAAACAGATAGCTTGAGAGTTGTTTCCAAAAAGAGTATTCTTTCCAACTTGTGGGTAAATTTACCTCCAACTTAAATTGCATGCGTGTCAGGAATAAATGTTTACATGTTGTAGAACTGGCTCAGAATTGCTCTACACTTCATTGAGAATAATAAATATATCCTTGCCATAAATTTTTTACTCACGAAGCACTAAAGATCTTTAGCACTAGCACCCAGCTCACCTGCTGTACAAACCTTTGTTCTTCATTCTGTGTTGCAAATGAGCATTATCCTTCAACTCGAAAACACTTCTCCAGATAAATCAGATTCTTAAAATAGCTTTGGTTGAGGGCTTCTTATGTGTTGGCAAAGTGCTTTGAATACTGTGTCATCTAATGTTGTTCTTACAGCATATGCCCATTTCACTGATGAGAAAACTGAGGCTAGAGAGTTTCCGTTACTATTGAAGGTCTTATAACTCGTGAGTGAGTGGCTATGTGGACGTGAGATATAAAACCAGGTACTTCTGTCTACCAAGCCCCTGATTTATGCATAGTTTCCTCTTATATAGCTTCCTTTTTGAATTTGCTCTTTCTTTCTTTTTTTTTATATTTTTGAGAGGAAGTCTAGCTCTGTCACCCAGGATGGAGTGTGGTGGCACAATCCTGGCTCACTGCAATCTCTGCCTCCTGGGTTCAAGTGATTCTCCTGCTGAGGCAGGAGACTCCCAAGTAGCTGGAATTACAGGCACTTGCCTCCACGTCCTGCTAACTTTGGGATTTTTAGTAGAGATGGGGTTTCACCATGTTGGGCAGGCTGGTCTCAAACTCCTGACCTCAAGTGATCTGCCCATCTCAGCCTCCCAAAGTGCTGGGATTACAGGTATGGGCCACTTCACCTGTCCCTGAATTTGCTCTCGTTCTAAAACTTACCTTCCTTCACTTTCATTCATCATTTATTTAATTACTCTTCCATTTCCCAGATCTTGCCTTTTGACTTTTTGATACTAAAATTTCATAGGAGAGGACAAATTCAAGTAGGACTTCAACTAAGCAGAGGGTCACCTAAGAGCAAAATCTCCAAGGTTGAGATGAGATTGGGAATATAACTCCTGGAAGAAAGCTAAGTTTCATTCATTGGTTATTATTTTTTTGTGGACCATGGACTAATGCAGTGAGACACCAGCCCTGCGGGTGTGCATGTGTACAAGTATCTGTAAATATAAACACTTGAGCACATCTAACCCTTTCCACATTCTGAAAAGAAAACATCCTTGTCCACACATGCACACATAGATATCAGCTTCCAGAGTACTGGTGTAGATTTAACCAACAACGCACCAAAGACCAAGATGTATTCACCAAGATCTATCTGTCTTCTGGGCTTCTACAGCAATCCTATGAACAGTCACTTTAAAGTGGGGGGAGGATCCCCAACTATACTGTCACTTGAAAGCATTTGATTTCTAAAGTAAATGCTGCCTTAGAGCTAGTTAGTAATTCCTCCTTGTCAGCTGTTTTGACAGGGATGGTGTTTGGAATGCTACATTTAATGACTTCGTTCCCAGAAAATGGGAAAGTTATTTGAAGGACCAAAAGGTGTCAAGAGTAATCCTATCCAACCCAATCAACTTTGCATATGAAAGGGGTAGAGGCTTTTCAGGAGAAATCAACAGAGCCAAAGTTGCTTATCATTCAAGGGATGATCTAGGAAGGAACAGTCTGTACTGTTGCTTGTCTGACATAAACCTAAATAATGAAGCAAGGTACCTACCCTCGGAGAAATTGAACACTCATATCCGATGATTGCAGGCTCCAGGCCTCGTGGAATTTCCAAGTATTTTGATTTCTGCATCCATATAAAATAAATAATGAATACAAAAGCACACTTTAGATCAGAAGGGTTAAATGTGTTTGTTTTCAGTCATTTGTTTATTCCAAACATGGGCTATTTTTGACATTTTCTTTGAGTAAAAGAGTACAAAGCACTGTCTCTAGTGTAAGCATCCATGGAGCATTAAGGCAAAGCAAGATGGGCCCAGGACACAGGTACAGAAGGGGACTGGGGCCACTCCGGCAACTTTGTGATTTCTGCTTTTTTTCTCTTGAATCCAGACAAGTCTCACAAGATGACTGTGCAGTTTGATGACAAGTTTAGTGTCTCTCACCTATTTTCCCAACTCCAGCCTCTAAACTCACCCTCTATGCCCAGATCCATTCTCCATAGCAGCAAAAGAGTGATCATAGTTTCCTTTCTCTATGCAAAAATGCTTAAAGGCTGACCATTGCCTGCAGCATAAATAATGAACAACTCTGCTTGGATTTCAAGGCCTCGTGTGACCTGGCCCTGACCTTCCTGTTCAGTTCCTTACCCATCACCTGCCTCCATTCACCTGCTACACCTCAGGTCATCCACACACCCGCCACAGTCTGTCTCACTTTTAAATATTCCTGGCACACCTCCTTGACTTGCCTGACCCTTCCTTCTTCTTGGAACTTCCTCCCTAGTCCTTGACTCCTGGCAAACTAGTGCTTATTTTTCAAGTTTGGGATCAAGTGTGCTCTCCCATCCGCAAGTCTTTTCTCTCTTTCCCAAGCAGCTCCCTCTTCTCTGTCTCTTCCCTGTACTTACCATCATCACCATGAATGGCCTTATTTTTGTTTCAGAGGAACATTGTCTGAGGAATGTTACCCTTTGTTCTATTACACAGTAAAGCAATGTGGGGAAAGTCAGGTTGAGTAAATTTCTTTACTATCTGAGTTTCAAATTTGCTGATGTGCAGTGGAAATTGCAAAGCAAGGGATATAATATTGCTCATGTTTCTCAAATATATTTGACCATGAAATACCTTTTTCATTTTTCCAAGGTGTATGTATTGATTCCAAAAATTAGGCTTATAATTTTTTACATTAGATTGGAGACTTCTTGAGGGCTGAGAATGTCTATTTTTAACCTGGAAATCTATTGCTGTCTCAATACATATTTAATGAATAAATAAATACTAAAGGTGGAAACAGATTTGCATGTCATTGTATAACTGTTGTAATAACTTGCAGAGACATTGGGACTGCTGACTGTGGCTCTGCACACAGTCCTCACATCAGCCCACTCAGCCAGTTACTTACCAGTTTTATCTACTTATTGAGGATGAGAGAGAAAAAATTAGACAATAGAACTGAAATGCAAGTCTCAAATGACTGCACTTCACATTGGAAGAGAAATCTCTACTAAACTCCTTCCTAAACATTTGTTTTTTTATTATTTTTATTTTATTTATGTATATACTTGAGATGGAGTCTTGCTCCATAGCCCAGGCTATAGTGCAGTGGTGTAATCTCGACTCACTGTGACCTCTACCTCCCCAGTTCAAGCAATTCTCCTGCCTCAGCCTCCCAAGTAGCTGGGATTAGAGGCACCTGCCACCAAGCCTGGATAACTTTTTTTTTCCATATTTTTAGTAGAGACAGGGTTTCTCCATGTTTGCCAGGCTGGGCTTGAACTCCTGACCTCAAGCGAGCCACCCACCTTGACCTCTCAAATTGCTGGGATTACAGGCATAAGCCACCATGCCAGCCCTCATTCCTAAAAATTGATTTTTTTTTTTAAAGTAGGCTTAGGCTGGGCACAGTGGCTCATGCCTATAATCCCAGTACTTTGGGTGGCTAAGGTGGGTGGATCACCTGACGTCGGGAATTCAATACCAGTCTAACAACATGACAAAACCCCACCTCTACTAAAAATACAAAAATTAGCTGGATGTGGTGGTGGGCACTGTAATCCCAGCTACTTGGGGCAGGGGACTGAGGCAAGACATTGCTTGAATCTGGGAGGCTGAGGTTGCAGTGAGCCGAGATTGTGCCATTGCACTCCAGCCTGGGTGACAGAGCAAGACTCCATTTCCAAAAAAAAATCAGTTTACAAATATTAGAAGAAACAGCATGTCATAGAAACAATTCTAGAAAGACATTCCATACTTGAGTGATACAAGTATATATTTAAGACAGAACATGAACTGTAATTGGAGTAAATTAAGACATTTATAGTCTCTGAGAACAGAAGTGATTATGAAGCCTTCTCTCCACAAATAACTTAATATAGGATTTTATCTTTGTAAATAGCACAAATCTTACATAATTTCTCCATACATTTTACTTAATTTTATTTAGATTTCCTCTTTACAAAATTTTGCGTAAATTTATTGAAGCTGAACTTTTCTCTTTTATTTTTGTATAGTTCTACCCTGGCTTTGCTGAGCAGGCACCCTAAATACATAGAGACCTTCTCTTTAGGTGATTTAGTGCTTGTCACATGCCCATAGAATCTTCAAAAATACTCTTGCAGCTAAATTCAAATACGAAAGCAAAAAACACATGTTTTTAAGTGTGAAAACCCTCAGTGACAAACAGCCATTCACTACTACAGTCTATTCAGTATGTTGAACCAGGAGAGGGTCTCTCTCCTTCCTGTCCTGTTGGTCTTCTCAATATGAGTCTCAGAAATGACACTGTTTTAACATAACTGATTAACACGCATGAGCCGTGTGACGATTTCTAAAGCTACCAGGAGAGGGCAGCACATCATCTTTCCCTAGTTCCTTTTTAAGTAGGGAGGAGTCCTATGCATAGGTCACAGCAGGAGTGGGATTTTTAAATACGCACCACCCAGATAGACAGGAGGCGAGGAAGTGAGGCAAATGGGGTGGCCTAGAGTAGAGCACATTAAGACCTTCTTTCCTTTTTATCCCATTCCCTCCTTTCCAGGGGCTTTGGGTGGAGTGGCTGGACCTGGGGAAAAAGGATACCGTGGAGGATGCTGTCAGGTGCAAGCTTTCTAATACTGCACTGGCATCCATAGATGCCACAGCTCTGAAAACAATCATCTGGGGTCTAGGTGAAAGGGTAGTGTGAGTAAATGCAACTTTTGGCCAGTTCACCTTTTTCTTTCTTTCTCCAAGCTTCCATGCTCTAAAATCACCTACCTTAATGCAAAATTATTCACCCCGTGTGTCCCATGTCACCTGTGTAGCCTAGGTTCTCTTGTACCACCAAGTAAACACCAGTAACTGAACTGTATCACTGTCATTGAGATTTTGCAGTCATCAACATTAGTACTTGTTGATGAAAAGAGTCAAACTCTGTAAAATATTTGAAGAGGTTTATTCTGAGCCAAATATGAGTGACCATGGCCCATGACACAGCCCTCAGGAAACCCTGAGAACATGAGCCCGGAGTGGTCAGGGTGCAGCTTCGTTTTACACATTTTAAGGAGACGTGAGACATCAATGAAATACATTTGAAAAATACATTGGTTTGGTTCAGAAAGACGGGACAACTCAAAGGCAGGGGGCAGGGGGTTGTATTCTAGGCTATAGGTAAATTTCAACATTTTTTGATTGATAATTGGTTGAGTTTGTTTAAAGATCTGGTATCAATAGAAAGGAAATATTCAGGCTAAGATCAAAGACTGTGGAGACCAAGGTTCTTTTGAAGTCTTATTGTCACTGGCCTTAGAAACAACAGATAACAACTGTTTCCTATTCAGACCTTAAAAGGTGCTAGACTCTTACTTAATCTTTTCAGGCTTGGGAGGGTCTGGAAGAAAAAGATCTAGCTACCTTAATAAAGATTCTTTACAGATGCACATTTTCCCTCCACCAAGGACAGCTTTGCAAGACCATTTCAAAATATGGCAAAGAAACATGTTTTGGTATAAAATATTTTGACTTTCTTCTTTGTCACGTAATGTTGTGTCAGAGTCAGACTGGAAAGTAAGTCACAGTATATAGGGTGAAATAAAGCCCATCTGATGAGAATTTATGGTTTATAGGGCATGACTCTCCAGACTGCTTATATAGGAATTTGTGCAAGATAAAAAAATTAGAGCTTAGTCCTCATACTTCAGAGTTTACAAACTGCCTTCATGTATTCAGCCAACAAATGCTTGCTGTGTACCTGCTAAACACCAGATATCTGCTAGATGCTTGAGTTTGAAGATGGTTGATACAAACCCTTGTGTTCAAAGAAAATTCAACCCAATAAAGAAGCCAAATATATATGTGTGAATATAAATATAAATTATATATATATATATTTAATAAGAAAGGGTAGAAGGCCTTTACAGTCAGAAGTAAGACAATTCACAAAGGAGTGAGAGTCTGAAGTCATACAATTTGTCGGAGAAATGTAAGCAGTTTAGCATTATAGGATTAACAAATATTGAGGTGGGAAAAACTGTAGACAAAAATGATTAAGGGTGGAGCATGTGGTAAAGCTCTGGGAGAATTAGGAACCATAAGCATGATCATTCTTACTCCCATTTTGAGGAAGCTGATTCACATAAAAACTCTAGTCAGCAGAATTTGCTAAGGAGCTGTCTCTTTTTAATTCAAATTTTGATTCCCTGAGATCATCTTTCTTAAGCCTCAGATGACAGGGGGATTGTAGAAGACAGCCCTTCCCTGAACAATTAGCATTACAAAAGAGGACATTCTTAACCCAAACGAATCTTCAACAGATAGAACACCTAAGAGCAATCATTCATTTGTCTCACATTTTCTTTTTGAAAAATTTCCAATGACAGAAAAGTTGAAAGACTAGTACAATGTGTATACTTTGAAACACACACAATTTTTAAAGTCATTTCACTTCATCCCTGAATATTTGAACATGACTCTCCTAAGACCAAGTGTATTCTTTCAAACAATCAAACTAAAAAAAAACAGGCAGGTAATTTATACTGATTCACGACTACGGTCTAATATAAAGGGAATTTTCAAATCTCTACAAGTGCCCCAATATTACACCCCCTCCCCAGTCTGGGATACAGTCAAGGATACGACATTACATGTAGTTTTTACAGTTTCTTTCTTTATTTCTCCAAAACTCCTTGAACCACAAATACTTACCAATCTCATTCATCTTTCAAGATACTGACATTATCAGAGTCCAAAACAATTTTGATCTTTTTCCAGAATGTCTCTTAGTTTAATTCATCTGATTGTTCCCTTGTGATTAGATTGGAGTTCACCATGCCTAGCAAGAAAACTGCATGTCATGACCTTCTCAGAGAGTAACACAGCAGATGACGTCAATTGGTTTCATCACTGGGACTGATGTTTGAACACAACATCATTAAGACTCTCCTCTAGATATGTCCACTTGTTATAAGTAAAATTTTCAATGCCACAAAAGAAGTAGCACTCGAATATAAATTTCCTCAGCAAGGCAATTTACTTCTATAGAAGGGTGTTTTTCACAGATGGAACAATTTCGAACTCACACCTGGACAAGGGAGGGGAAGGAGTGTTTATGCCTGATGGAGGTAGCCCCTACTGTTGTGCCGTTCCCCTACTGGCTAGTGTTAGACTGCACAGTCTAGTCCAATTCCTTTTGGCTATTTTAAAGGGAGCAGGGGTGCAAGCCTGAGTGGCGGGGTGGGTAGTCTGGTGGGAAGGACAGTTATGGGCAGGTCAGAGCAGGTAAGCAGGGGTCCAAGCAGGTGACCAGAGCAGGTGACTGGAGCAGGTGACCAGGATGAGTTAGGACAGGGCAGGGGACCAGGGAAACAGATATGAAATACTGATTAGAACTGGTGGAAAAGGTTGTTTACTGAAACTACAAGGAAGTTAAACTTTAAACTGGAGAATTAAAGAGACCTGAACAGACTGACATACTGATTCTTTGAAGAGAAACTTGGGGTTCACCATATCTAACATACTCTAAATATTTTGTGTACCAGGATTCTGAGGCCATGGGGGCTGCCTTATACTTTTCCATTAGAGGATCAAATCTGTTGATTGAGTATATTATGTTTCTTTTATTTTCCTCTCAGAAAAGGAAGAAATCTATGTTTTATCAATGTCTGAATATATTTGATCTAATGTTTTCTCATGTGATCATCACAACAGTCCTACAAATTATAATCATTCCTTCATCTCTGATGAGAAAACTGAGAAAAAAAAAGGTCAAGTGAAATCTCAAGTTCACAAAGTGAGTAATGGCAGATCTGGGACTTGAACTCCTCTCTTCTCACTCTCAATGCACTGCTCTTTCCTGTGTGTGTCAGCTGCACTCTTAAGGATATTCTAGAGCAAATACATACTGAAAATTTCCTATGCAGTTCATCACCACTAGAGGGAGGAAGAGGATCTCCAAAGTTAACATGTCTACGTGCATCTGGGCTAGAAATTATTTGACAAGTCAAACTATGAATGCAGGGTAATGTTTACACAGGAATGAATAAAGAAAAAAAATTATTGTTTCCTAATTCTTGTCCCTTGCTTTTTTTTTTTTGCTACTTGTAGCTTAAAATTGATCGCATTAACTATAGACATGACAACAGAGAATGATTAAAGAGAAGTATGAATACCAAAAAACTACAAAGTGAATGTCTGACTCATATTTTATTCACAGTGAGGTTTCAGGCAGGAACATGCAGTTGGCTGTTCTTTTACAACATATATTATCTACCTGAGGCATAAAGCATATGGTACATAAGCTTACAGAGCAGATGCTATTACTACTTTTCATGAGTCTATCTTTTCCTTTTTACAGAAGAGATCAAAAGCCATTATGGTACATGAATTTGGCTTTTATTACCCAGTGTTGTTTCAAAATTAAAGGCCTCAACATAGGTTTCTGCATATCACATCTTTACCTACCACAAATCAGGTATCAGTGTTTAATTCATCGCTTAAAAGCTCATTTCTATGGACAAAAATGGACAAAGTTGATCTCTATGTATTTCAACTGACTGTGTGTTATAAAAACACACCCTATCTAGAGATAAAACTGGAAGCTTACATTTTCAATTACTTATGTGGTTCATGCCTGTAATCCCAGCAATTTGGG
The DNA here is from genome assembly GCA_004027715.1 of Plecturocebus donacophilus. Lineage (NCBI taxonomy): Eukaryota > Metazoa > Chordata > Mammalia > Primates > Pitheciidae > Plecturocebus > Plecturocebus donacophilus. The sequence goes on from PVKP010009076.1 coordinate 52,504, forward strand.
AGGCCAAGGTAGGTGGATCACCTGAGGTCAGAAGTTCAAGACCAGCCTGGCCAACATGGTGAAACTCCGTCTCTACTAAAAACACAAAAAAATTAGCTGGCGTGGTGGTGGGTGCCTGTAATCCCAGCCACTTGGGAGGCTGAGGCAGGAGAATCCCTAGAACCCAGGAGGCGGAGGTTGCATTGCGCCGAGATCGTGCCACTGCACTTCAGCCTAGGTGACAGAGTGAGACTCTGTCTCCAAAAACTAAAAAATAAAAATAAAAAAACCAATCATTTAGTGAGAAAAATAAAGAAAGAAACACAGTATTGTAATGTCAAACCTGTGAAAACAAGTATCCAGAATTACTGAGAAGAGCTCAATTTGTTCTATAATTTGAAACCACTGGGAACTGCTAAAGTGAATAACAAAAAAAATCAAAATTTTATTAATATTTAAAATGCTGAAATGGAGAAAATTCAAAGTAGCATTCAGTTCAGTAGTAACAAATGTATAATTATGCTAGAATTTTTTTTTTTTTTTTTTTGAGACAGAGTCTTGCTCTGATACCCAAGCTGGAGTGTAGTGGTGTTATCTCAACTCACTACAACCTCCACCTCCCTGGTTCAAGCAATTTTCCCTGTCTCAGCCTCCTGAGTAGCTGGGGTTACAAGTGTGTGCCACCACTCCCAGATAATTTTTTGTATTTTTAGTAGAGGTGGGTTTTCACCATGTTGGCCAGGCTGGTCTCGAACTCCTGACCTCAGGTCATCTGCTCTCCTTGGCCTCCCAAAGTGCTGGGATTACAGGCATGAGCCATTGCACCTGGCCTATGCTAGACTTTAAAAAGAGAAAAATAACAATTTTTATTTCTGTTCTGTTCAGCAGTCAGATGATATGCAAAGGGCAAGAAGGTTAAATAAATAGATAAGATTATTCGAAAGCCTCAGTTTGTTTGAAACCAGTTTAAGCACACCTCCTCTATGGAGAATCAGGTTGTTATGAAGTACACATAGGTTGCAGTGATTCACCTCACATGAGGGGAAGATGAAGAGCTCTTTAAAGGAAGACACTTGCTTTGCACATTCTGTCCCATTAAAACACTTTCTGCTCTAAACAGAAATGGTATTTGCAGGTCCTACTTTGGAAGATTTTATAGATAGGTCATGATGACTTCCTCTGACCAAATATGTTTCATTCAATCTTGCTATTGTTCTGTATCCTTGGCCTTTGCAGTTGGTGTACATAGACGCCAAGGAATAGAAAGGATTACAGCCATCTGGTTCTCATCTCAACCAAAGAGGCAGGTTTAACTAGAGGAAATGGTTGCGTGCTGTGGTGTCAAGTTATTTTTATTAGACCTGAAAGCAGAACCCTGGAATGTTTTACGGGGAGAGGTCATGGAATCTTTCCTTTGGAGACCTTTAAAACCACAGTAAATTTCCATATTGGTGAGATGATACTAGTGTGGTTCTGCCCAACGCAAGGGAAAGGATTACTAAATGAGTCTTTAAGCCATTCCAACGTAATTCTGCAGGAAACTCTAAAAAAGACCCCTTATAAATGAAGTCCTGGTTATGAGTTTTATACCATTATGTCACCAGAAAGCGGTGCTATTGCATCAGTTATGTCCTTCCTAGGAAAATGTCTTCAGTATTTTCCAAGAAAAATTCTACATATAGGCTTTCAGCAATCATTTTGGCAGCATTAAGCAGTAATTCACTGTTTATCATGTGTTTTGGAATGACAAGAATCTGTATTAACATCAATACTGCTAAGATTTCTTTGGCCTGTTTACAGGCATACCCTGGAGATATCACGAGTTTGGTTCCAGACCATGGTAGTATCGTGAATATTGCAGTAAAGCAAGTCTCAATAATTTTTTGGTTTTCCAGTGCATAAAAAAGTTATGTTTACAGTATAACGCAGTTTATTAAGTCTAAATATTATGTCTAAACAATGTACATACCTTAATTTAAAAAATACTTTATTGCTAAAAAATGCTAATGATCATCTGAGCCTTCATCAAGTCCTAAGTTTTTGCCAGTGGAACATCTTTCCTCAGTGTTGATGGCTTCTGATTGATCAGGGCGGTGGTCGCTGAAGGTTGGGGTGGCTGTGACAATTTCTTAAAATAGGACAACGGTGACATTTGCCACATCAATTGAACTCTTCCTTTTACAAAAGATTCCGCTGTAGAATACAGTGCTGTTTTTTTTTTTTTCTCTCTGTTTCCCTCCTTTACATATGCCAAAGCCTGTGATGCTGTTTGATAGCATTTTCCTCATGGTAGAATTAAAATCATTTATCTCAAATCTGACACTGTTTATGTGATATTCTAAATCCTTTCTTGTCATTTCAACAATGTTCATAGCACCTTTGCCAGGGGTGCATTTCATCTCAAGAAACCACTTTCTTTGTTCATCCATAAGGAGCAACTCATCATGTGCTCAAGTTTTATCAAGAGATTGCTGCAATTAAGACATTTCTTCAAGCTCCATTTCTCATTCTAGTTCTCTTACTATTTTTACCACATCTTTAGTCCACTGATGTCTTCAATGCCTCAAAGTCATCCAGAAGGTTGATATCAACTTCTTCCAAATTCCTGTTCATGTTGATATTTTGATCTTCTCCTGTGAATGACAAGTGTTGTTAATGGTATCTATAGTGGTGAATCCTTTCCAGAAGTTTTTAAGATACTTTTGCCAAATCTATCAAATGAATCACTACTGGTGGCAGCTATAGCCTCATAAAATATGTTTCTTAAATAATAAGATTTGAAAGTCAAAATTACTCCTTAATTCATGGCTTCAGAACAAATGTTATGTTAGCCGGCATAAAAACATTACTCTCCTTGTATGTCTCCATGAGAGCTATTGAGTGATCAGGTGCATTGTCAATGAGCAGTAATATTTTGAAAGGAATCCCTTTTTTTTTTTTTTTTTAAGCAGTAGGTCTCAACACGGGCTTCAAATATACAACAAATAATGCTGTAAACAGATATGCTGTCATCCACACTTTTGTGTTTTCATTTATAGAGGACAGGCAGGGTGGATTTAGCATAATTCTTGAGTGTCTTTAATGTTTTTGGAATGGTAAGTGAACGTTGACTTCAACTTAAGGTCATCAACTGCATTAACTCCTAACGAGAGAGTCACACTGTCCTTTGAAGCTTTGAAGCCAGGTATTGACTTCTCTCTAGAAAGGAAAGCTCTAGATGGCATCTTCTTCCAATAGAAGGCTGTTTCTTTTACATTAAAAGTCTTTTTAGTATAGTCACCTTCATCAGTTATTTTAGCTCGATGTTCTGCATAACTTACTGCTTCACCATGCACTTGTATGCTATGAAGACGGCTACTTTCTTTAAACTTAATGAACCAATCTCTGCTAGCTGCAAACTTTTCTTCTGTAGGTCAATAACCTACTTCAGCCTTCATGTAACTGAAGAGTTAAAGCATTGCTCTGAATTAGTTTTTGGCTTAAGAGAATGTGTAGCCGATTTAATCTTCTATCCACACCACTAAAACTTTCTCCATATCAGCAAGAAGGCTGTTTTACTTTTCTTTTCTTTTTTTTTTTTTTTATGTGTAGCTTCCAGGATATGTTGAGAGACTTGGCAACCAGCTGGCTGTTTTACTTTTAATCATTCAAATACTAACTGCAGAACACTTCTAATTTCCTTTAAGAAGTTTTTCTTTGCATTTGCAATTTGAGTAACTGTTAGGAACAAAAAACCTGGCATTTGGCCTATCTTGGCTTTTGACATGCCTTCCTCACTGAGTTTAATCATTTCTACCCTTTGATTTAAAGTGAGAAATGTGCAGCTTTTCCTTTCACTTGAGCACTTAGAAGCCATTGCAGGGTTATTAATTGGCCTAATTTCAACATTGTCATGTCTCAGTGAAAAGGGGGGCCTGAGGAGAGGAAGAGAGATGAGGGATATTTGGTTGGTGGAGCAGTGAGAACACATAAAGCATTAATTGACTATATTTTCCATCTTATATGGGCATGGTTCCTGGTGTCTTTAAGCAGTTACAATAGTGACATCAGAGGTAATCATAGATCACCATAAACAGATACAATGTATATTAGTCTGTTCTCACACTGCTGATAAAGTCATACCTGAGACTGGGAAGAAAAAGAGATTTAATGAACTTACAGTTCCACATGGCTGAGAAGGCCTCACAATCATGGTGGAAGGCAAGGAGGAGCAAGTTGTGTCTTACATGGCTGATGGCAGGCAAAGAGGAAGCTCTGGCAGGGAAACTCCCCCTTTTAGAATCACTGGATCTGGTGAGACTTATTCACTATTACAAGAATAGCACGGGAAAGACCTGCCCCATGATTCAGTTACCTCTCACTGGGTCCCTCCCACAACACACGGGAATTCAAGATGAGATTTGGGTGGGGACACAGCCAAACCATATCATATAATAATACTGAAGAAGTTTGAAATACTGTGAGAATTATCAAAATGTGACATAGAGACAGTAAGTGATCACATAATGTTGGAAAAATGGTGATAAGGGACTTGCTTGACAGAGGGTTACCTCAAATCTTCAATTTATTAAAAAAAATGCAACGATGAAGCACAATAAAACAAAGCACAATAAAATGAGGTAAGCTTATATAACCATTTATTTAGAAAAAAACAATCTTTGGATTATTGCTGTGCATTCATTACAAACTACACTTTAAAATTTTTTCTTTAGGCAGTGATGGGTTCTTACTTTGACCACTGTGAATCAAATTAATATCTTATGCTATGGTCATATAACCCTTTTGGGAATAGGATTCTGGTATTAATGAGCAATTGTCACATCTACAGGAGTGTCAGAAAGCTCAGTCTTCTTTTAGAAATGATATGTAGCAAAACAAGAACATTCAGTCTGTAGCTCTAGCAGTAGTGCTTCCTATCCACTCTTCCCTGGCAGGGAATATGAAAAGAACAAAGCAGTCTTCAGCCCTATGTGTACTCACTACCAACAGTCCTCTGTTTCCCTTTTATCTTGGGTACAATGACAAAGCAGGCTCTCTGTTCCTGACCTAGATGGACTTCAGAACTGAAGCTCACAAATTTGCCCTGTGATGAGCGGAGGACCCCATTCAGGGCTGAGGAAGTCAGGAGAAGTTACAAAGCTTAGAGTCTTAAATCTCCTGAGCTGAGTCCAAAAGAGTTTCAGTAAGTAGCTTTCTGCTCTGAGAGCTGTGGGGTAGAGAGAGAGAAAAAGGAAAAAGTAAGTAAAAAACTTTCATTTCCTCTGGCAAGACTTTGATGAGGAGACTGGGGACTTGAAGAGAATGTAACTTGTAGAGAGTTGGGGCTTTGATTATATATTAGGCTGTGATATGGTTAAAAATGTGTTCTGACCTGCTGTGCAAAGAAGGGCTATGTTTTCTTGTGTTTGCAAGTGACATTAATTTCAAAATAGCTAAGGGTTTGTTAGTCCCCTTCAGAAGAGTTTAACATCCCTTTATCTAGAAGCTGTGCTGAAGCTGTAGGAGGGGTTGGTGTGTTTGGGAAAATTGACCAGAAATCTTTGCGTTCATATTTGCCCGCTGGAACTTTGACTGGTGAGTATGTGAGGGGCCGCTATATGTTAAGTGCTACATGATTAGTGAAGAAGCTAGAGACATGCAAAGTGAATCAGCACAGGGTTCAGGAAAACTGTCCTCAATCCAGACTCACCGTCCTGTGACCATGACCCCTGACATGTCATTGCTCTGTTGATTTTTCTCCTTTCCTGTAGACCAGGAAGCCCCTCGATATTTGTCAGAAATGAAACGTGTTTCATCACATATCCTGAATCTCATTTATTTGTAGATTCTCCTGGAAGCAGTAAGTTGAGAGAGAGGTTAAATTTGGTCACAATAGGAGTGTTGTGAAGATCTGTCAATATTTAACAAGGGCATGAGGTCACCAGTATTCAGGGAATTTGAAAGGGGGGTGTATTTTGAATGTTATATTTCCAATAACATACCGATTTTAGTGTAGGTCATGTGCCAGCAAAGTAAGGGGCAAGCGCCCAGTCTTATGTGTTAACAGGAAAGAAAGGATGAAACGATTAATATCTATAGTAAAATGAATCCATTACTATGTTCTCAAATTATTTAACTAGACATTTTTTTTAAACCTACATATGTCATATTAGTGATTTTTCAAAATTTGTTGTTTACTAGTGGTGAAAGTTCCCACTGAACTTTTTGAAAGTTTCAACTTTTATTATAGTTTAAAAGATACATGTACAGGTTTGTTATACGAGTAAATTGGCGATGCCAAGGCTGGAGGTCCCAGTGATCCCATCACCCAGGCAGTAAGCATAGTATTCAGTAGGCAGTTCTTCAGCTCACACCCCTACCTCTCTCCTGTCCTTGTCTAGTGATCCCCAGTGTCTATCGTTCCCATCTATACATTCATGAGTATTCAGTGTTTAGTTTCCGCTTATAAGTGTGAACTTTCAACACTTGACTTGCTGTTATTGCAATAGGTTGCTTAGGATCATGGCCTCCAGCTCCATCCATACTGCTGCAAAGGACACAATTTTGTTCTTTTTTTATGGCTTCCTAGTATTCCATGGTGAATTTGTACCATATTTTCTTTATCAAATCCACTGTTTATGTGCACTTCGGTTGATTCCATTTCCTTGCTATTGTGAACAGTGCTGCAATGAACATATTGTGCATGTGTCTGATAGAATGATTTGTTTTCCTTTGGGTATACACCCAGTAGTGGGATTATTAGCTTAATTGGTAGTCCCATTATAAGGTCTTTGAGAAATCTCCAAACTGCTTTTCACAGTGGTTGAGCTAGTTTTCATTCCCACCAACCATGTATAAGCATTCTTTTTTCTCTGTGCCCTTGCCAACATCTGTAGTTCTGTGATTTTTTTAATAATTACCATTCTAACTGGTGTGAGATGGTAACTCATTGTGGTTTTGACTTGTTTTTCTCTGATGATTAGTCATCTTAAACATTTTTGTATATGTTTGTTGGCCACTTGTGTGTGTACCTTCTTTTGAGAAATGTCTGTTCATGTCCTTTGCCTATTTTATGTTTAGATTTTTGGCTTTTTTTTTTTTTTTGGCTTGTTGATTTAAGTTCCTTATAGATTCTGGATATTAGACCTTTGTCAGAGGCACAGTTTATGAATAATTTCTCTCATTCTACAGGCTGCATGTTTACTCTGTTGGTAATTTATTTTACTCTGCAGAAGCTCTTAGTTTAATTAGGCCCCATGTCAATTTTTGATTTTGTTGTAATTGCTTTTGGAAACTTAGCCATAAATTCTTTGCCAAAACCTAGGTTGACAAGGTTATTTTCTCTTTTCTTCTAGGATTTTATATTCTGAAGTCGACATTTAAATCTTTAATTCATCTTTAATTAGTGTTCATGTATGGTGAGAGGTAGGGGTCTAATTTCATTCTTCTGCATATGGCTAGCTGGTTCTCCCAGCGCCATTTACTGAAAAGAGAATCCCTTCTCCATTGCCTATTTTTGTCAATTTTGTTGAAGATTATATGGTGGTAGACTAGGCAATTTATTTAAAAAGGAGGTTTAATGGGACTTAGAGCTCCACATAGCTGGGGAGGCCTCACAATCATGGCGGAAGGCAAAGAAGAACAAGTCACATCTTACATGGAGGCAGCAGCAAAGAGAGAGCTTGTGCAGAACAACCCCCATTTGAAAAGCCATCAGATCTCATGAGACCCATTCACTATCATGAGAACAGCAGAAGAAGGACCTGCCCCCATGATTTAGTCATCTCTTACCAGATTTGTCTCACAACAAGTGGAAATTATGGAAGCTACAAGATGAGATGAGTGGGGACACAGAGCCAAACTGTATCAAGTACTATGCTATTTTGATTACTGTAGCTTTATAGTACAGTTTGAAGTAAGGCAATGTGATACTTCTACCTTTGTTCTTTTTGCTTAGAATTACTTTGAATATTTGGGCTCTTTTTGGCTCCAAATGAATTTTAGAATAGATTTTTCTAATTCTTTGGTAAATGCTATTGGTATTTTCATAGGGATAGTATTGAATGTGTAAGTTGCCTTAGGCAGTATAGCCTTTTTAACTATACAGATTCTTCCAACCCATGAGCATAGAATAATTTTCTATTTATTTGTGTTATCTCTGATTTCTTTGAGCAGTGTTTTGTAGTTTTCCTTGTAGAGATCTTTCACCTTCTTGGTTAGATGAATTTCTATGTATTTCATTTTATTCATGGCTATTATAAATGGGATTGTGTTCTTGATTTGGTTCTCAGCTAGAATATTATTGGTATATAAAAATGCTACTAGTTTTTACAAATTGATTTTTTATCCTGAAACTTTCCTAATATTATTTATCAGTTCCAGGAGACTTCTGGTGGAGTCTTTAGGTTTTTCTATGCATAGAACCATATCATTGGCAAAGAGAGAATAGTTTGACTTCTTTTCCTATTTGGATGTGTTTTATTTCTTTCTCTTTTCTGATTTACTCTGGTTAGGACTTCCAGTACTATGATGAATAGGAGTGGTAAGAGTGGGCATTCTGGTCTGCTTTCAGTTCTCAAGAGGATTGGTTTCAGCTTCTGCCAACTTGGCATGGTGTTGACTACAGGTTTGTCCTAGATGGCTTTTATTATTTTGAAGTATGTTTCTTCAGTGCTTAATCAGTTGAGGATTTTTATCATGAAGGGATGTTGGATTTTATTGAAGTATTTCTCTGCATCTATTGAGATTATCATGTGTGGTTCGTTTTTGATTCTGTGTGGTGAATCACATTTATTGGTTTGCCTATGTTGATCCAACATTGCATCCCAGAAATAAAACCTTCTTGAACATTTTAAATTAACTTTTTGAAGTGCTGCTGGATTTGGATTTTTAGTATTTTGTAGCGGTTCTTTGTGTCCATGCTCATCAGGGATATTGGCATGAAGTTTACTTCTTTTATTGTGTCTCTGCCAGATTTTGGTATCAGAATAAGGCTGGCTTTGTAGAATGAGTTAGGGAGAAACTCATTCTCCTTGAATTTTGGAAAAGTTTCAGCAGGAATGATGTCAGTTCTTCTTTGTACATATGATAGAATCTGGCTATGACTCCATCTGGTCCAGGTTTCTTTTTGGTTGGTAGCTTTTTTGATTCCTAGTTCTATTTCCAAACTTATTAGTGGTCTATTCAGTTTTTCACTTTCTTCCTGATTCAATCTTTAGAGTTGTGTGTTTTCAGGAATTCGTCTATTTTGTCTAGATTTTCTAATTTTTATGTAGAGGTGTTCAGAATAGTCTCTGAGGATCTTTTGTATTACTGTGGGATCAGTTGTAAGCTCATCTTTGTCATTTCTGATTGCACTTATTTGGATTTTTTTCTTTTTTTCCCTTTTTTATCTAGCTAATGATCTATCAGTTTATTTATTCTTTTGAAGAACTAACTTGGTTTCACTGATCTTTTGTATCAACTTTTGGATCACAATTTCATTGAGTCCCCTGATTTTATTTATTTATGTATTTAATTCTACTAGCTGTGTGGTTGGATTGATCTTTTTCTAGCTCCTCTCATTGCATCCCTCACACTTCTCAAAACTTAGAACCAATTAATAGCAGTATCTTTGAAGGTCAAGTTCTTTCAAACCTTCTTCTAAAATTTTATGGAAAGAAGGCAATCTTTTCCTCAATATGTTGCATTTTATTAAAAGAGTAAAAATAAAAAGAAATTGTTTGTTTCTTTCTTGGATGTTATATATGCATGATAAGGTATGAGACACAAAGTTGAGGGTCCAAAAGATATTTCAACTGAAATACTAATTTATAAATTGCATTGCCCATGAAGCAGTGAGTTTGGATGTAAATGTGAAGATATATGAAATTTCTAGGTTTAATGCTGGCTCAATTATTCCCTTGCTGAGTTCCATGGACAAATTATTTAACCTTTCTGACTCAGGTGCCTTATCTGAAAAATGGAAGTAATTAAGATGAGCTGTAATTACAGTCCTAAAGAATATGGGATAATGATAATTTATGATAAAGTAGATTGATGACAGCATTGGTTTTCTTGTCATTGCCCAATCCTCAAAGGACAATGAATACATTATTTTATTCTTATCCCAGCTAAGAAAAAGAGATTAAATATATTGTATAAGAAACTTGGCAAGTGTTGTTCAAGGGAAAATGTAGCTTAAAAAGTATGAACACAATAACAATTGCTTTTGGAATCATGTTCTCACTTTTGAGGAATGCTTTATAAAAGCAAGCACTTTAAGAAAAAAAGATAGAAAAGAAAATATTAATAACACTGTGTAATTTGGAGTCATGGTCCTAGAACAAAATTAAAACTAACTACTGAGATATTGTGCATTAATTATCACGTATATATGATGCAGAGAGCATCTTAATATTTTCAACAATATTATCTATAATGTTAATTAAAGTACTCGATAATCCCATTGAGTTGAAGTAATTCTATTCACCACCCAACAGAATTTCAAACAAAATTTAAATATTGCAAACATGTTGAGAATACATTCTCATTTTCAGAGTGGAGTTTCTAATCGTTTTCATTTTTAAATCTATTTTATTTTTGACTTTTATCTTTATTCTAATTTGAAATAATGTATTTGCACATAGAAAGATGACAGCCTTTGGAATCCACCAGCCCTGGTTTAAAACTTTCTGCCCTTTACCACCCAGCTCTGAAAATTTCAGTTTCCTCACTTGTAATATATAGTCATAACCATCTTAGTAAATACTACATGAACATATAAGATTAGATGTTATAATCTATGAGGCAACTAACACAGGGTTTAACATGCTGCAAGTGTTCATTTTCCCACTTCACACTTTCCCTTGTTGCATATCTCTTGCATATAATCAATGAGAGCTTGGATTTATCAGTGTAGCTACTCACTTGCTCCAATGCATCAAGTCAAAATGTCAGCAGAAGTCATTAAATATTGTTTTTATGAAATTTGCAAACTGAAATCTCTCTCTTGTTAAGCAAAGATATCTCTGGCGGAATGTAACATGTTGCTTAAGTTTAGAAGTATAGGAAAAGTTCTCAGTTTTCTTATAAGAGGATACCAATAAAGCATAAGAGTATGTAATTGATTCTGGGGTGTAATTACACCTAGAAAGGGTTGCACTTTTATAAAGTAGATTCTGTGCAACTATGAATGCCAAATATGGCACTGCTCCCTGCATTATTCTACAGGCAATAATTTGCATTTTTCTAGAGTTCTAGTGTTCAGTATTCTCAGTGAATTCTTTTTAAAAACAATTAAGGGATGTTATGATAAGTATAAATCTTATAAAGATTGTCATTGCACCTCATATTTATATAACTTTATTATAAGGATATATTTCATTGAGCATATAAAATCAAATTTAATATAAACAAGTAGTTTTATTTTTTATGGTAGAAAGCTGAGGTAGTTCATACCATCCCCAATATCCCCTCTAATGCAGTTCTATTCCCTGAAAACAATAAGTGGATTATTGGCTATCAAAAGATGAGGGTTTGTTTAGTAATTCTGAACTTAGGCATTTGGAAAAAAACTGAAGCATATGTAGAGTTTATCTCATCACTTACGTTACAGAGCAGTTCCATTTTTACATATTTATCCATCCATAAAAGTCTTTTTAAAGGTATTATGTGTACTATCAAAAAATATTATCCTAAACTATTTCACCCTGGATTTGGCTATAGCTATATGAAAAAATTAAATAGACTACAGGTAGTCCAATAGCGATATATTTCCTTGCACTTTGTGTGTGTGCATTTTACACTTGTGATTGTGCATTAGGTAAGTTACACAACAATTGTAACAAATATAATCCAAGATTTCAGTGCTTTTTTCCTTAAAAAATGTTTCTTAGTCACATAAAGTGCAATCATGTTCTTGGTTAATGGACATTCCAGATTGTTGGACAGACCTGCGCTTCTCCTAACTTGTGGCTCTGCCATTCCTGAGAAATTCTGACTGTTCTACTGAATCTGCTGTCTCAGTCTCATGGATGAGAGGTAGGGGACAGAAAGAGGATCACATTTAAAAAAAATTTTAATCTGTCTATCCCAGGAGAGACAAAAAGTCAGAATTCAGTAATAAGGTGGTATGCAACTGGAAGAGAGAAGGTCCTATAAATAATTACTGCAGATATAAATGCATAAATCCTGACAGCAGCAATAGGCCAAAAGCAGAGGGGGTAGTCACTGATATGTCTAATATCTTAGGGTTTGTGGATGGGTTACTATATTCAGAGAGAAGCAGTGGAGCTTTATGGATTCTGGAATGAGATCTGGCTATTCCACTCACTGGCATTGTGTCTTTGGGCAAGTGATGTAACTCCACCAAGCCTCAGTTATTCAATCTGTGGAATAGTAAGAAAAAGGAAGTAAGCACTTTTGGTCACATACAATTTTTCAGGAATGGTGGTAGATGCATAATATAAAATATCCATAATCTCACTGCATTTATGCACAACTCCAATTGTAGAGCCATATTCTGTAAGACTTTAAAGTGGGGTTTTGGAGTGAGTTCACCTGAGTTCAGTTTGTAGCTCTGTTTGCTTATTTGCTCCGTCTCTTTGGGCATGTTTCTTTTCTTTCTTTCTTTTTTTTTTTTAAGAGAAAGAAAGAAGAAGAAGAAAAGAGAAAAAAGAGAAAGAAAAAAGGGGAGAGAGAACGAGAATCTTGCTCTATTGCTCAGGATTTCATTTAAATCTGTGAAATGCTTATGCAATTACTAAAAAATGACTTGTTTCCTATTATGTGATCACTTTTAGAATAGGTATGATATAATATTGAAAAAAATATATGTTTTGTGGATATGGGGTGGTAAGTTCTATAAATATTTATTAAATTTGCTTGTTCCAGGTCTGTGTTCAAATCACGTTTTTTGTTGTTGCTGTTTTTTTTGCTCTCCATTAAGTTGGTAGATCTTCCTCCATCTCTTTATGTTAAGTCTTTGTGTGTCCTTGCCTATAAGAAAAGTCTGAATACAGCGTACCGATGGGTTTTAACTTTTTATTCAGTTTGTCTAACTGTATGTTTTGATTGGGGCATTTAATCCCTTTAAGTTTAGGCTTAATATTGATACATGTGAGTTTAATACTATTATTTAAGGCTAACTAGCTGTTTGCCCGTTAGTTTATGTAAATTCTTCATTGTTGTAATATTCTTTACTTTTTGGTAAGTTTTTAGGATAACTGATGCTGGTTGTTCCTTTCTGTGTATAGTACTTCTTTCAGAAGTTGTTGTAAAACAGGCCTGGTGGTGATGAAATCTCTGAGTTCTTGCTTGTTCGCAAAAAATTTTATTTTTCCCTCACTTGTAAAACTTAGTTTGGCTGGATGTGTAATTCTGGGTTGAAAACTTTTTTCTTTAAGGATGTTAAATATTAACCCCCACTCTCTTCTGGCTTGTAGAGTTTCTACTGAGAGATCTGCTGTGAGTCTGATAGGCTTCCCTTTATGGTTAACCTGTCCCCTCTCTCTGGCTGCTCTTAATATTTTCTCCTTTATTTCAATCTGAGTAAATCTGACAATTATGTGTCTTGGGGTTGGTCTTCTTGAGGAATATCTTTGTGGGGTTCTCTATACTGCCTGGAGTTGAGTATTGTCATGCCTTGCTAGTTTAGGAAAATTTTCCTGGATAATATCCTGAAAAATATTTTCCAGCTTGGATTCATTCACTTCATCACTTTCAGGTATGCCTATTAAGCGTAAATTAGGTCTTTTCACATAGTCCCATATTTCCTGGAGATTTTGCTCATTTCTTTTTATCCTTTTTTCTCTGATCTTATCTTCTCGTTTCATTTCATTAGGTTGGTCTTCGACCTCTAATATTCTTTCTTCTGCTTGATCAATTTGACTGTTAAGACTTAAGCATACTTCACGGATTTCTCGTACTGTGTTTTTCAGCTCCATTAATTCATTTATATTCCTCTCTAAATTGTCCATTCTTGTTAGCATTTCATCAAACCTTTTTTCAAAGTTATTAGTTTCTTTGCGTTGGGTTAGAAAATATTTTTTTAGCTCACAGAAGTTTCTTATTAGCTACCTTCTAAAGCCTGACTCGGTTAATTCTTCGCACTTGTTTTCCATCAAGCCTTGTTCCATTACTGATGAGGAACTAGCATCCTCTGTAGAAGGAGAGACATTCTAATTTTGAGTGTTCTCAGCTTTTTTACGGTGGCTTCTTGGCATCTTTGTGATTTTTTCCACCTGTCGTCTCTGTAATTACCAACTTTCAAATTAGGTCTCTGAGTGGACGTCCAGCTTGTTGATTCCCAGCTCCGGAATCTATGTAATTTTCACTGCGGCGACCCGCAACGCTGGCTAAAACAGCAGCATTGAAATTTGCGGTGTTTTTCTGCCCGGGGGTCTCTGGTCTGGCTTCCCTCTTCAGTCCCTTTTTCAGTCAGCTGAGTGGACTGCTCTGCCTTACCAGAGCTCCAAACACCATCCAAAAGGAGACCCACTCCCATTTACTCCGCACCAAGAGCTGCCAGGCCGAGGCGCTGGCAAAACAGCAGTGCCAGCTGAAAGGGTCGCACTGGTGACCCGTGGGGCTCCTCCACTGGGAATACCCTGATCCGTGGGCAGCAAAAATTTGTTGGTAAGTCTGGCATCCACTCGCTCTCTGCACTTTCACTGGGAGCTGCAATCCTGAGCAACTAGTAATCGGCCATCTTGGATCTCTCTCCCTGGGCATGTTTCTTATTCACAGAGCCTCAGTTCTTCATCCATAAAGTGAGCATCATAATGTTAACCTTATAAGGCTGATGTGAGTTTGAGGAATAAATAGGTTGGCAATGTAAGACATTTGGCAGATTGCTTGTGCTCACTGCATGTTAACCATTGTTTGTGTTGTTTTTAGCATTTCAATTATTATTACTACAGAGAAATACAATCTAGTCCTCATTGTTCTTTGACACTTATTGAAAGAGCCAAACTATCCAGTCATTGCAGGGCATGATCTTAGGCTTGAACATGGCTTCTGTAGCCAACATAGAAAAGCATTTACACTGATATTATTAGAGAAATTTTATCATATATTGGTCTTGAATAAGATATTCCAAGAAAAATAAAATTGTTACAAAATATAGGCTCTTTATTATACCCCACTGTGGTCCAAGTATAGCTGTGATGCATTGTAAGGTCTTTAGTGGATTATATTACCACAGTGTAGTGAATGCATTTAGAATTCTCCTTATTTTGGTAAGTGTGAAAAGCCATGAGTAAAAGCTGTTAAAATGAGGGAGAGGAGATGAAAGCAGGAGAGTGGTAGAATTTTTTGCCGGCTTCAACTTCAATTGAATTCTTCCAGTAGCTACAAACTATTATAAAACACCCATAGCTTCCTGCTTCTCCATTGTCCTGGTTTTAATTTTTTCCCTTACTTGTATTTTATTTATGAGTGATTTATGGATATTAATCTAAGAACCAGAGGTAAAAGGAGGAAAGGAGACTTGTCATTATGGTTTTTATGAAAGCATGTCTTTATGAAGTTGTGTTGTCATTTCTTCAGGCTGTTAGAAACTGGGTACCAACAGCTATCAAAAGGTCATATTTTCAAAGGCAGCAGGCATGTTTCATCTTTTGAATGAGACCTTGGAATCATCTTTCAATTGGAATCAGAAATAGGATGGGTGGAGACAGCCCAGAATTCTTATGAGAGAACTGTAGACAATTGAGATCATAAAGGCAAAAGCTCTAAGGTCCATATGTTTCAATGACAGATGAGTTATGTAGATTTAATACTCTTGACAATGGAAGCCACTGACATTTCTAGGCAGATAAAGGACATGATGAAAGCAGTTTCACTAGGAAGAAAACTGGGGTAGTGATAGTAATTTCCCCCCATTCTGCTCTTCCTGCCACTGTTCCCAGGATTATTCCTCTGCTGACTCTGTGTTCTCTAGAGCATACAATTGAAGGATATCATGGTGGAAAATGCTACTGTGGCTTGTGAACTAGGATGACATCATATGGAAGAGGCATAGGAACAAGCCTGAAATAATTTTCAGAAAGAACTTCTTGATGGCACTTTACTATTCTATTTCTGAGCTTAAGATGGTAGATGAGAATGATATCATGGCCCACAGGCAATGATCACTTGAAAGCTTGGTGCTGAGAGAGCCTGGGAGGGCAGAGCCATTTTCTAGGTAATAACTTTAATCACCGTCAGGCTTACAGTGTGTTTGTCACAACTATAGAAGCTTCATGAGTATTGATTTAGTGAAGATATTTTTAAGCCAACTGGCATCCTAAATGCTAAAAATCATAATCAGCATTTAATAAAAAAATTCCTTCCAGTTATTTTGAGTTGAGCAAATGATATCATATTGTCTTAATGAGAAGTAGGTTAACAGCAAATAACAGCCTTCAATTTTGGAAATTGTATTTTGTGACTTTCAGTTGAGACACCAATGGAAGACCTGGC
This sequence comes from Plecturocebus donacophilus, assembly GCA_004027715.1. Classification (NCBI taxonomy): domain Eukaryota; kingdom Metazoa; phylum Chordata; class Mammalia; order Primates; family Pitheciidae; genus Plecturocebus; species Plecturocebus donacophilus. The sequence goes on from PVKP010009076.1 coordinate 68,905, forward strand.
TAGATTCCTTCTACATATATGTCTTTTTCAGATAACACAGATGGGTCATGTCATCTCATTTTTAGGTGCTCTGAAGGATGTCTTTGTTGGCAATGGGTAAATAGCATGAGAAGCAGGAGAGAAGCCATCAAAGAGAGCAAGATGGAAAATATGAAAGCAGCAGCAAGGAAGGGGGGCTATCTTTTGAACTCTTGGCTTAGTAGGTTACATGCTAGAAGTAAACTGCTTGCTCCTATGCTGATTTTGGGTTTCTCATAAAAGGCATTCATTTTTTTTTTTCCTGCCTTTCCATTCTGACCTCATATATATTTGGACAAATTTGGTTAAAAAGCAAAATGATCAATATCTTTTGAGGAAGTCCAATTATGAGAAAAGTCTAGCCAATTTATGGGCAAAACTACAAGAGTTATTTTGATTACTTAGGGAGTAAGTGTCAGTTTGGAGTTTGAAGCAAAAGGCTCAGGCTTTAAGTCAATGTGACTCAGACTTGGAGCCATATATATATATATACACATATATATATATATATTTTTTTTTAATTTAGGGAAGCCAAAATTCAGGCTCTGTCAGCCTTGCCTTTTCTCCCCATCCCCCAGCTCTTACCTTTCTCGTCCTGTCTCTTAATATATAATCTCCTGGTTTGTTTTTTCCACCTTGACTCAAAAATCTTAAATATGATGCCTTTTTTTTTTTAAGATAGCATCTCACTCTGTCACCCAGACTGGAGTGCAATGGTGTGATCTCAGCCCATTGCAACTTCTGTCTCCTGGGTTCAAGTGATGCTCCTGCCTCAGCCTCTAGAGTAGCTGGGATTACAGGTGCCTGCCACCATACCCAGCTACTTTTCGTAATTTTTGTAGAGATGGGATTTCACCATGTTGGCCAGGCTGGTCTTGAACTCCCGGCCTCACGTGATTTGCCCATCTCAGCC
>PVKP010009077.1:0-69920 GCA_004027715.1 Plecturocebus donacophilus
CCTCCTCCTCCGCCTCCTCCTGTATCACCTCTTCCACCTCCTCCACCTCCACCTCCTCCACCTCCACCTCCACCTCCTTCTTCACCTCCACCTTCACTGAGCCACGTATGATCCCTTCTCTCAAGCAGGTGCCACATCCTAGAGAACTACACAGTGCGGTGTGACCTGGACCTGTACAAGTCCCTGCAGGCCTGGAAAGACCACAAGCTGCACATCGACCACGAAGTGAGTGGAGAGCGGGTGACAGGAGCATGCCCTCAGCCACCACAGGCTGACAAGACCCCCAGCTCACAGTGGGAGGGCAGTGAGGCCAGACCCAGGGAAGAGGCTGGAGAGATGAAATGAGGTCCTCACAGATTGCTCAACCCAGCCACAGGCGTCAGTCCCAACATCAGACAGACAGCTTCCTGCACAGGCTGAAGGAAGACGGCTTAGCCACACTGTCCCCCTTTTGACTTGCAAGAAGTCTACACTGGCCTTGCACAGGGGCTCACGCCTGTAATCCAGCACTTACAGAGGCTGAGACGGGCGGATCACGGGGTCAGGAGATTGAGACCATCCTGGCTAACACAGAGAAACCCTGTCTCTACTGAAAATACAAAAAGTTAGCCAGGTGTGGTGGTACGAGCCTGTAGTCCCAGCTCTTGGGAGGCTGAGGCAGGAGAATCACTTGAACCCGGGAGGTGGAGGTTGCAGGGAGTGGAGACTGCACCACTGCACTCCAGCCTGGGCAACAGAGCGAGACTCCATCTCAGACAAAAACAAGTCTGCACTACAGTAAGGCGTTTCACCAAGCCCAAGGGAGATACTGGAGCCCGCAGTGGGCTCCGTGGGTTCCCGCACAGGCCAGGCCGGGAAAGTGACTCGCTTCCCTTGCACGCGCTGGCTGGAGGGGAGGGCGGGCTTCCTCCAGCAGGCGGACCCAGTGCCTCCTCTGCACCCACACGTGCCCGTGCTGGCCGTGGGGCCGGCGAGTGTGGCCGCCACTGCAGAGCACAGGTGCGGGGGCAGCCGCCAGGCCAGGCCTTTCTCGCCCAGCCCGCGGCGGTTTCCAGGCTTCCTCTTCTGCCCCTCCCTCAGATTGAAACGCTGCAGAACAAAATTAAGACCCTGAGAGAAATCCGAGGTCACCTGAGGAAAAAGCGGCCAGAAGAATGTGACTGTCACAAAATGAGGTGAGGCAGTCGCAAGGGGATCTGCCTAAGACCCCACTCCCACAGGGCAGTTCATCTCCTCTCATGCTTGACCCCTTTCATCGTGTTTTTTTTATCTTCTCCCTCACGGCAGAAAAAAAATCCGTAATTCACATCCTTATCGTCAGCCAGCAGGGTGCCCAGAACCGCTCCTCAGCCGGGGTGGCGCCCAGGTTCCAGTACCGGTAGCAGGAGGCCCACCCTTGCCGTGCAGAGCCGGCTCCGGGCCGGGAAAGGCCTCTGCCCAAGGCGCTTTCAGAAATCGCCCACGTGGTCTGAGGTCCACGTTCCCAGCTCAGGGGTCCCCTGGCCCAAAGGACTGAACTCTAGAGCAGCTCTGTCCAGTAGAACGCTCTGTGCTGCTGGAAATGGCGTCTATCTGCCCTGCACCACGTTTTTTATCTAGCTTAACTCAAACTGAAGCAGCGCCCTGTGGCCAGTGGCTCCCGTACTGGACAGCACAGCTGGAGAAGCCTGACCGTTCCAGAAAGCCTGGCAGACGTCGGCTCCCCTGTGCTGACCCCAGCCAAGCGTGCGCAGGCGGGCGGTGGGGAGGCAGCCTCAAGATGCCGAGGTTTGACATGTGAAATTAACCCTCCAAAAAGGAAGGGAAAAGGCTGCTGAGGCTGACGCCACCTAAAGCCAGGCGCAGCTTCTAGCCGTGGCTAAATCACCACCAACCGGACCTTCTGAAGTCTAGCCTGGGGTCTTCAGGCAGGGCCCTGGTGCATGCTTGGAGAAAGAAGCCAGCCAGGCAGGTACCTGCTGCCCTTGGTATAGGACAGTGCCCTCCCAGGACGAGGGCCGGGGACGGGGCAGCAGCTACACGCGGGAGTCCCAGGAACCCTCTAAGCCGTTTCTGAAGCCAGGGGCTGGGGGTCTCTTAACAGCTACGACACCCAGCACAAAGACCACCTCAAGCACAAAGGCTCCAGCCTGCATCCTTTCAGGTAAGGGCAGCTTGAGGTCCTGGGGAAGAGATGCAGAGGCCCGCGTGAGAAGTTCCCCTTTAAGCTAAAACAAAGAAGAAAAGGAAAGTCCTGGCCCTTTCCTGGGAAGTCCGTGGTGACCCTGAAGAGGCCTTACTTCCCTGTCAACACTGAGCGGGCCTCTGACGCCCCCTTGTGGCTAAAATGGGGTTGCCGCAACTCCACCAAGCAGGGCAGGACTCGGGAAGGGAAAGGGGTGGCAACGGGAGTCCCAGTAGCCACACGGTTCTGTCCCCACCTCTGTGCCCCCTTGGGAGTTAAAGTAGGACGACAGAAGACCCAGGTTCTGGCCCCGGCTGTGCCTTGGATCAGCACTGGGACTTGGGACCCTGAGCTGCTATGCCCATGGGTCTCTGTTGGAGAAGCCTCAGCCCAGCCCCTAGGTGGAAAGGAAGAGCAGAGATGCGGGGTCACTGATCCCTTAGAGGCCCAAGGCGTGTGTGGCCCTCCGCACCCCTAGGAAGGGTCTGCAGGAGAAGGACAAGGTGTGGCTGTTGCGGGAGCAGAAGCGAAAGAAGAAGCTCCGCAAGCTGCTCAAGCGCCTGCAGAACAACGACACGTGCAGCATGCCCGGCCTCACGTGCTTCACCCACAACAACCAGCACTGGCAGACGGCGCCCTTCTGGACCCGTGAGCGCGAGCCCCAGGCAGGGGTGGACAGGCTGGGGCCCAGGGGGCCAAGAAACGTCTCCACTTCACTTAGTGACTCACCTGGCCCCAAGCTTGTGAGGGCTTCCACTGCCAGACCTCTCTCTCCCAGAAAGGGGGTCCCTGACGCCAGAGGTCCGTGGTGCCCGGGGCAGCCTCTTGGCATTCGAGGAACTGGTTGGGGGCGGCGTCCCTGACAGGAGTCACTGTTGGCAGATGGGGCTTCCTCCCACAGGCACTCAGGACGTGCTCTGTCTTCCTTGGCAGTGGGGCCGTTCTGCGCCTGCACCAGCGCCAACAATAACACATACTGGTGCCTGAGGACAATCAACGAGACTCACAACTTCCTCTTCTGTGAATTTGCCACGGGCTTCCTAGAGTACTTCGATCTCAACACAGACCCCTACCAGGTACAGACAACACAAGCCGTGGGGTGGGGGGAATGGGGGGGTGCACCCGTGCTGCCAGGTAGGCCCCCCATCCCCATGGAAGTGATGACAAATTGTCCAAGTCCTACTGAGTCCCTGAGCCAGTGGGAGTCTGTTGAGAAGCCACTGAGATTGGGGGAATCTGTGTTCAATCAGCCTTTTTTGCCTCCGTCATGCTGCATGTGTAATATATGCGGCTTCTTCCCTCTAACCTGTCAGCATTCAACCGGGCTTGGCAGGAACTTGTGACGACTCCTGAAACTGTCAGGCTGCAGGGTCAGGCCAAATATTACCCACTGCAGGGCCTGCACAGACCACGCAGATAAGGTAACAGTAACACACAGCACCATGCACTCTGCTAAGTGCTTCTGTACAGTAAGCCATCTAAACACACAGGCAACTGGGGTGGCCCAGGACCACACAGAAGACCAAAAGGGACCAGGCGCAGTGGCTCACACCTGTAATCCCAGCAAGGCGTAGACGGGCGGATCACTTCAGGTCAGGAGTTCGAGACTAGCCTGACCAACATGGAGAAACCCCGTCTCTACTAAAAATATAAAAAAAAAAATTAGCTGGGTGTGGTCGTGCATGCCTGTAATCCAAGCTACTTGGGAAGCTGAGGCAGGGGAATCACTTTAACCCAGGAGGCGGAGGTTGTGGTGAGCCAAGATCGTGCCATTGCACTCCAGCCTGGGTGACAGAGTGAGCCTCTGTCTCAACCAAAAGGAGCAGGGGGGCGTCTGCTGGCCGGAACATGTGAGGCTGTAAGGGGCCATCACCACTGAGCGGCCGCACCAGAACTTTCCTGTGCTGTGGCCTTCGGATTGTCCAGCCTTCAACCTTTCAAGAAAAGCTTGAAATAACTTTTTAAGTGAAATCTGATTTTTAAATGTCAGCAGCTCAAATGCTTTAATTTCCATATAGGCTTCCAGTCTTTCTCCTTAGATAGGTGCACCCTCATACTTTAACCAAAGGGGGTAAGTTAAGTTGGTCACCGGTAGCTCCCAGACTAGCCAAGAACCCAGGCAACTTACACGTCCATTCACCACATGGCTGCTTTCCGGTCAAGAGGAGCTGAGGGGCTTCGATGAAAACTGCTGATAAACCCAAGACTTGGAAGGCTTTCTTTCCAAGCATGGGAAGTTTCCTGACCAGTGACTGCAGAATTCCAACGTTAAATACACAGACATGGTTTTTACTCTCCTGAGTTTTCATTCTCGTTAAGAGAGACCCTGGTGGGACTAGAAGCCAAAAAAAGTCATCTAACTCTTCCAAACTCTGGCTCTTGGAGAAGCTGAGGTGGGAATAAACAGGTCACCAGCCCATAGCACCTTCCACCCGCAGCCTGCCTGCAATATGTCCCCATGTTGGCAGAAGAACGGCGGGTGTCGGGGTGGGTCCCCATACTTACCTTGTTGACAAACTACCCTTTTTCCAACCAGCTGATGAACTCAGTGAACACGCTGGACAGGGGTGTCCTCAACCAGCTACACATACAGCTCATGGGGTTGAGGAGCTGCAAGGGTTACAAGCAGTGTAACCCCTGGACTCGAGACATGGACCTGGGTGAGTAGGCACCCCAACATGGGGCCCGTGGAGAGCAGGGACTCAGGAGGTGGTGTCTACCCCAGAAATGAGCCTGAAATCCCCAGGCTTTGGGAGGTGATACAGATCCAGACAAGTCATGGACGCCCGTCCATAGCAGCCAGATGGCCTTTGACAAGCTGTGCTTCCTGAAAGAGGAACGCCTGCACCACCGGCCCAGGAAGTGCACAGAATTCCCTCTCATTTCATTTTCTCCCTTTTGTTCATTCATGCATTCAACAAACATTTACTGAGGACTTACACCTGAACCCATGTTAACTAAAGACGACCCCGACCTCCGATTCAGTGGAGCTGGCGTTCTAGGAAGAGCAGTCTTGCTTGTCTGGACAGTCTAACCGGATGGTATCATCCAATATGACTGGGCAAGGGCCCCATTAAATAGAGCCAGGGTCAGACCTCTGAACCGAGTCCTGGAAAGTAGGATGCAGGTGACCACTGAGGACGCGTGAAGGGCCGGCATTGCAGGAAACAAGTGTGAGGAGCAGAAACAAGCAGCACAACTGAGGCCAGTGGAGAGGGGCAGGAGGGCATCAGGCCCCCTCGAGGGGCTTCCTAGGCCATGGCAATGCAGTTTTCATGAGGTGTGTCAGGAAGCCACTGGAGAGTTTTCACCTGGGCACTGCCATTGCCAGGTGGAGAATGGGACTTTATGGGAGAAAGCAGCGCAGATGGCAGTTACCCAGGGAGAAATGGTGGTGGCCTGGACTAGAGGTGGGAGCAGTGAAGCTGATGGATTTCGGATTCAGGTGGTGAAGCCCCCACAGAACACAGTGGTGGGAGATGAAGGATTAGGAGTCACAGGTGAATACTGAGTTTTGTTTGGGACAGGACAAAATCTTAAGTTTTAAGTTTAGGATGCCAACTACATAGATACTTTAAGATGAAAAAGGCTGACCAGGCACGGGCTTTGGGAGGCTGAGGTGGGAGGATACTTGAGCCCAGGAGTTCAAGGTTACAGTGAGCTATGATTAGGCCACTGCATTGCAGCCTAGGAGACAGCGCTGTCGCCACATCGCTTAAAAAAAAAAAAAGCGAGCCACACATGGTGGCTCACGCCTGTAATCCCAGCGCTTTGGGAGGCCAAGGCGGGCAGATCACCAGGTCAGGAGTTCAGACTAGCCTGACCAACATGGTGAAACTCTGTCTCTCCTAAAAATACAAAAAATTAGCAGGGCATGGCATGCACCTGTAATCCCAGCTACTCAGGAGGCTGAGGCAGGAGAATCACTTGAACCTGGGAGGTGGAGGTTGCACTGAGCCGAGATCATGCCACTGCACTACAGCCTGAGTGACAGAGTGGGACTCTGTCTCAAAAAAATAAATTAAAAAAACTAAAAGAAAAATGATGTTCAACTTATTAGTGACAAAATGCAGAGAGTGGTCTAAAAAAAAAACCCTTTGGTATTTGAAGGCCCTTGGGGAAGGGACTGTATTTAAGAGGACAGCCAGAGTTCATGTCAGGAAAGTGGCTCCACAGCTTAGGAGGAGAAATTCAGATGCTACAGTCAGCTTTAGTTATGAAGAGGGGAGAGCTAAGGTGTTTACAAAAGATGTTGAATTAACACTCCCTGGCAAGGAGCCTGATATGATTAGAATTTTCAGTAGTAGCTTCCTAACCTCTGCCAGTCAAGCGCTGCTACTCTTATGATCAGAGTGCAATGGCATATTAGTCACTGTGTGCCAGGCTCTGTGCTGAGCATTTTCTGATAAGCCTTTGAGGTGAGTTGTCCTATCATTTTATGGAGGAGTAAAGTTAACAAGGTGGGCTGACTCCAGAGCCCATGCACTTGCTCCTACCCCACCTCAGGAAACCTTCCGAGCCCAAAAGGGAACTCCCTCCTGCACCTGGTCAGGGCTCTGGGCTTTCTGTCCCCTGGAGCATAGACGTTCATGCCCATGTCCACCTTCCTAACCATGACTATGGTCAGCGTTGAATGAAGCCATCAGGGTCCTGAAACTGATAGAGTGACACCGGATTGTGGGTAATCCTAGGAAGACTTAAGGCAGATTCCCCTCATAATTCAGTCTACTCTGAGTAGGGAACACCATCAATGGGACTAAAAAAGCCTATGATGGTTTTCTGGTTTGTTTGGGTTGTTTTGCCTAAACTATCTGCTCCTGTTTTTTCCTTTTCTCCTTCATTTAGGACTTAAAGATAGAAGAGGCTATGAGCAATACAGGTATTTCATTTTATTGTTAACGCCTAAACAAAGTTCTTGTATCTTGGACCGTCCTTCGGTCTCATCTCTGTGAGGCTGCACCTGTTGAGGAACTTCCTTCCTCTGGTCTGCCCAGAATCACCCACCAAAGATGGGTGTCACCTGGGAGACCTTCTTTGTATAGTTCTTTGGGGACAACTTTTTCTTTCTTGGTGATGGTTAACATTCATTCTCCTTTTGACCTGAAAACTTAGGATGTTTCAGCGTCGAAAGTGGCCAGGAATGAGGAGACCTTCTTCCAGATCACTGTGAGTTGAGGAACCGGCTTACAAATAGAGATCTGGTTCCGACTGCTTCATTTTGCCAATGCTGTTCTGTATGCATGCCATTTCTGCTTATCACCCTTCATTTGTTCCCATAACGAGGGTGGTGGTGGGGAGGAGTACTAATGTAAGTCTTTCCCTAAGAAAACACGTGAATCCATTTCGGGTTTCAGATTAACGCCTTGTCCAGTACACTACTGTTCTCGCTATAGTCTGTGTTTGGGAAACTTGAGCTGTTACTTAAAGAGTTGAGAAGCATTTAAATATTACAAATTGCCAGGCATCTTGAAGGCTGTGGCTGCAAAAGTGCTAACTTGTACACAACATCAGCAGTAGGATGGCCTCATTAAATGGTTTCCAGAAAGCCCAGGCTACTAACTCTCACTCCAGTGCCACTGGAGGCTGGCAGGCACTAAGAGACTGGCAACCTGGAAAGGTCACCTCTATTCTAAGGGAGCAGGCCAGTTTGTTCCCTGTAGGAACGGACTGAGGTTTGCCAGATTTTCTAATTCATCAAGCAAATTCAAAGGTGCAGGTATGTGTGAGAACTCTTTAACACGGTCATCTAATTTGACATTAAGTTAACCATGTGGGCAATCCCCCTTGGTGAGCTGCTGTTTGCAACCTCTGGTCTACTCATTTCTTCCTTGATGTGCATATAAACCTGTGTGGCTTTCCCAGGACATGAGTAACAGGCCAGCTAAGGCTTTCCTTGTACTTCTAGAATTAAGGTACAGAATCTTCACATATCACAACCTCCATAGCCACTATTCTATCCAGATCCTTCAATGCCATTCTTGCCAGGCATTGAGTGTTTAACACTAAAAACTGAGATGATTAGGTGGTAGCAATCACTTTCTTAGTAACCTAGAAATACTCATTCTCAGCAGCCACATCCTTGAAGCAAAGCTTCCTCAGCTATAGGACCGATTAGGAAGTCATGATAAAGACGATGGTAACTAAATGCTAAGATGAGTTTGTTTGTTCTTCAGGGGACGACTGTGGGAAGGCTGGGAAGGTTAAGAAACAAGAGGTGGACCTCCAAAAACAGAGGCGCCACCGGACTGCACAGGCAACGAAAAAGCACGTGGGTGATTTCCAGCAGGCCTCTGCTGTTGGCCAGGATGCTTGAGAAAGCAAGCACTCACTCTCAGCCAACATGGCAGATTCTGGAGGATAACCAGCAGAAGCAGAGAGAACTTCAGGAAGTCTATTTTTGCCCCTGCTTTTGCTTTGGATTACACCTCACCAGCTGCACAAAATGCATTTTTTCGTATCAAAAAGTCACCACTAACCTTCCCCCAGAAGCTCACAAAGGAAAACGAAGAGAGTGAGTGAGAGATTTCCTTGGAAATTTCCCCCCCAAGGGTGAAAGTCATTGGAATTTTTAAATCCTAGGGGAACAACAGTCCTGTTCTAAATCCTCTTATTCTTTGGGTTTGTCACAAAGAAGGAACCTAAGACGCAGGACAGAGGCAACATGGAGCGGCTGAAAACAGTGCAGAGAGTTTGACAGTAAGTCAGTAGCACAAAAGAGATGACACTTAGCACTGTAAACCCTGGTTGCCTCTGAAGAAACTGCCTTCACTGTATATATGTGACTATTTACATGTAACCAACATGGGAACTTTTAGGGGAACCTAATAAGAAATCCCAATTTTCAGGAGTGGTGGTGTCAATAAACGCTCTGTGGCCAGTGTAAAAGAACAATCCTTCGCAGTTGTGGACATTTCTGTTCCTGTCCAGATACCATTTCTCCTAATATTTCTTTGTTATGTTCCAGAACTGATGTTTTTTTAAGGTACTGAAAAAGTTGATGTACATCCCAAGTTTTGATGAAACTGTATTTGTAAAAAAAAAAAAAAAAAAAAAAAAAAATTTGTAGTATAAAAGTATTGTCATACAATGTTCAAAACCCTAGCCAATGACCAGCAGTTGGTATGAAGAAACCTTTGACATTTTGTAAAAGGCCATTTCTTGGGAGTTTTTTGGTGTGTCTGTTTTTTGTTGTTTTTTTTTTTTAAGTATTCAAGATACTGCCAGTCAACTTTTTGGAAGAAAATGCCTTGGGTTTAGAACATTTTTTTAAAAAGGGGAGTAGACGGCTATAGATTAATGACTAAAGTCTACCAGACTTCACAGGTAAATCTCATACCAGCAGCTTTGGGACTTTTTAAAAAAAATATTAATCAATTGCAAAGCAATTCACCTCGGCCAACCCTTCTTTGTATATCAGGTAGTGTTACCTGATACAACAGTTGTCAGATTTCTTGAATGGGAAAAATAGAAACTATCAACAGTGCAACCCATTTCTCATTTAACACACAACAGAGATGACAATCCCCAAAGTACTCGTTTTTTTCAATGCCCCACATTAGGCCAACACTCCCTAGCAGCACCCTAGCTGTGCTTTTAACCTCTCAGAAACTGTTACCATTATTCTAAACACGCTTCCTTAACCTCTTTTACCCTTAATCCAACAGGGATATTTTTTTAAAAAAATGCTCTTTAGGCTCCAATTTTAAATAGAAACCTTTATTTACAATGACATCCAAAATGGTCAGCAAAGCAGTTGAAGCTTACCATCCCCTGTAAGTCATATGGTTTCAATTCTTTGCAGGATAAAGAAGAATTTCTATTTTTTTTAAAGTAGCACAGTGTAAACTTTTGATTGAAACTGAATTCATTCTCAAGAGTATAAGTCAATTCCTGAGAATTTAAATATTGCTCTCAGAATGACATTTCCATCTTCTTTGAAATTCCATATATTAGAGGAAGAGAAAACACTGCTCATCTGTATCAACAGTGTGCCTTGGAGTTGAAAACAACTCTTATTCCTCCTGATTACATCAATCCTTGAGGTTTTGCTCCTATGAACCTCCTAATTGTGAACAAATCTCACAGCTTCTGCAAATAAAAAGGGAACTGGGCAGTTATACACGTAACCAGCAATCCATTCTGTTCACTTTCAGCTGCCTCTACCTCTGGATCAAAGAACTTCTAGGACATCAAGCCCATTACCTTCTGTAATACCCTACCCCTAATACAGATATCCCCCAACTCACCTTAGATATTAAATACTGATAAACTAGCACTGTTGTTGATATTTACACCTTTCAATCCAGATGCAGTTTAGAAAAGTGGCATCATAATATGAACATTAACAATGTAACTTCCATTTATTTTTTAAAGGAAGAAACATGTATCTCCTTTATATCATTCTGATCTGTATAAAATATATATATTTTTTATTTATATATCTTTGGATTCAGCAAAAAAAAAAAAAAAAAAAGTACTGGAAATATCCCACATTCTAAAAGCAGATGAAAAGGTTACTTATACTGTTCACCCAACAGATACCAAGGTTTGAAAAAATGGGGGGTGCAGGGGTGTGAGGAGAGGTAGACAGCAGGAGTACAAAGAATTATCTAAAAAAGATAAAGGGCAATACAGGTAAAAACAAATTATCTCAAAGACTGCACCTAGTGAAAGAAATCAAAATCTTGAGTTTGCACCAATCAAATGAACAAGTAGAAAATATAAAAACTTACAATAAACTTCATTTTTCCACTATATAAAAAAGGGAATGCTGCCTTCCAGTTAGTCTGGAGCCAGGTTTAAGGAAAGAATTTTTTAAAGTCAAGAAAGGTAAGAGCACCACTCTATTTCTCCCCACACACATAACTTAAAGAAGGTTCAGACACAATTGAGCTGAAATACATGAGACAGACTGACTCAGCTGTGCCTCTGTCTCCACACAGGAGCACACACCATCTGGAAAGCGCAGGCCACTACCATGGAAGTTTTGGGATTAACAACCTTAGATATAGTTTGAACTTGGTGGGGGGAAGAAGGCAAACTCATAGTTGTCTACACTGTTTTGAAAATAAAATCCACTCTAGTGGTGGGTCTGGAAATACCAGGATTCACTTATTTGTAAGCGTATCAAAGAGATTAAATGATCTTACCTTCAGAGACATCTAGAAAGACTGGCTAAATGGGTGTAATTTTAAAAAAAATAATGGCTCTCAGTTATTGCTAGAAAATGACACCAAGGGTAGCAGAGACCTTTGAAATTCATAGACATTCAAAAACCCAATTCTTTCGACTATTTGAACCAAATGAAGTAACCCAGATAAAGGGAATTAAATTTGGTTTTTCCCTTACTTCCAACTGACTAAAATAGGTGTCCAAGGGAGGCAACAGCAGAAAAGCGAAGAGGGAGGGGTTTAAAAGGTGCTCAATTAGACTGTGGCTCTCAATCACAGTAAATCTGACTGTTCTGGGTACTGAGTTCCTTAAGAAATAACAGTGGCACTATTCTAATTCACAGGGATATAATGAAAGTATCACATTAGTAGAATGAGGGACAGCTGAGCAGACACCAGAACCCACACCAAGATTCTACTCGAGATCTCAATGTGGGATTCAGGTCTTAGCAACCAAAATCCAAGAACACTCCTAAAGGGGATGGTAAAGTAACATAATTGAACACACACAAACAAAACCCATGAATTGCTATTATTTAACTTACAGACTGCTTAAAATCCAAAAGATTCTCTTTTCAATCAAATTGCTTGATTTTTTTTGAATTCCTGATACTTTTTATTTCCCCTTATCTATTCTTTCCCCCTAAATTAACAAAGTGCTTAGTTCTGGTAGAGGAATTTTTAAAAAATTAAAATGCCTACATCTAAACAAATCTCTTTAAAAAGGATTTAATGAAGAGATTCAAAGAGTGAGGCATCTAAGGCTGGGGGCTGGGGAAGGAAAAGCTGTGGAGCACCATCCCTCCTCCAGGCCACGAAAGTCACGGGATGTCTCTTCCATTGGTAGCCTCACTACACAGCTTACTAAAATCAACAATGTTAAATATTTCGCTTCACAAACTCTGTAAAAATGAGTTGTTGTGACCTACAAAAAAGGTATATACATATTTTACATAATACAATATCTTAAAGGTTGTATTTACAAAAAAAAAATCTATTCACAGAAACATTGCAAGATTCTGATTCAGAATGCAGTACCTGGCCTTGGGTTTTCAGAAGTTTATTTTCAAAAAGCATTATTGCTCTACCATATAGGCAAAGGGTGACACCAGTACTTAAAAAAAAAAATTCATAGTTCTTGTCCAACACATAAGTGCAGGCAAAAACCAGGAATGTGTTTCACTATTCCCTCAAGACCTCAAGAACATTGCATTTATCCATTACTTTTTAAAATAAAGTGCACTCAGCTGCACATTAGCATGTGAAAAGTTTGCTACTGCTGCAATTAAATACTGTTATCTCATTTTCCCTTCTGCAAAGCCTCTGGACATCAATGACAGTTCCTGGAGGTGAAGTATTACAGGACATGAGTGGCAAATGAAAACCTTCATTAGGAGAAAGCCTAGGACAACAAATAATAGAGAAAGAGCAACTCAACACCATCAGGAAAGGACAATTCAGAATCACCAATTCCACTGGACAAAGGGTCAACACAGAACTACTTGGTAGTGACAAAAACACTTGAAGGCTGGGACTGTGCTCTTAGTCCAATACTGCAACCAGCAAAAGCAGATGTTCTAATCTCTCTAGATTCTTCCAATGTTCTCTGGCCCACCTACATGGATTTAAAAGACTTTGGCTAGCAAGGCAGAAAAAAGTGACACAAAAGTTTTATGATCAGTAACACGCCACATTTCCAGAATTATATCCCTAGGAGGTGGAATGCCAAAAACATTATTTCTGTTTGGAACACCATGATACATAGGAGGAGGCGGGGGGAAACAGGCAGACATTGCAGTTCAGCTTAAAATCCAGTCCTGTTCAAATGACATCAGTTAAACAGCCCTTGACAGAGCTCAAAGCTGGCTTGCTTCAAAAATGGGATGCCCGGAACATGACATCTTCCCAATAATCCTAGTGCAGTGTCATTTGTACAGTGGTTTCCTTAGAGGTCCTGGTGCAGAGATGTCAGCAGTATTTCTGTTAGCAACCAGAAAAAAGCTGAGTAAAACACATGCTTTGCACAACAAAAAAATGTTCATGTCCACATTCATGGCTTTTCAGGTTCCTTAGATCCCATATTACCAAAAGTATCTAATGGCCCAATTATCTTCAAACCAAAGGGTTTTTTTAATTACTGTAGTTTTAAGTTATACATTCAAGTTAAAATATACCTAGGACCTTTTGATTATAGCTGAGGCTTTGGTTCCATCCACAGAACAAGACAAACTTTTTGAAAAAAGGAACAGACCCCATACCTGATCAGGACCCATAGGCATGCCGGACATGGGCATGGGGTTCATGTTCATCGGCCCCATGTGGCCGCTGCTGCCGTTCACGTGCACCATACTATACACTGCAGGATTCCCCTGGTGGCCAAACTGCTGCTGGGAAAAGGAGCTGTGAAGAAACTGTAATGTTACCTCTGGAAGTCATTTTGGCAACAAAGGGCATGCCCAAAGAAACTCACAATTGTGCCAAACATTGCTATACTTAAGCTGGGAATGTCAGAGACAAAACTCCCTGACAACCTGTGATCCGTTTTTCACAGCTTTCTGTACTCGATACCCTAATAGATATGTGCATGGTATGAAGGACTCTCAAAATGGACAAGCCAGTTAACACATCTTCTAATATGAACCCAGTCCTTTCAATCTCTCCATCCAAAAAGGCTTGACTGAAATATACAGTAAGTTCTTGGACTTCTGGGACTAAGATGTGACTAACTTTAGAAGTCACTGTTCTTTACCTGTTCCTGGCCAAATTTCCTGATGGCCAGCCCTTCATTTCTGAGGACTGATACATAGATGCAGCCTGGGGGTGTTGCATCATGGGATTCTGGGAGGGACCCATTCTTGACGACATCATTGCATTGGGAGGACTAGACACTCGACCAAAGGCTGGATCTGGTTGTTGTCCCATTCCTTACAAAAACAAAGAAAAAAGAAATAAAAATGCCCAAATGCCTTCTCCTTAAAATATCAGATTTCTGCAGTAACTTTTTTTTTTTTGATAGGGGGTGGAGGAAGTGATAAGTGTAAGATACAGAGTGCTGTAAGACGCTGCCCCCCAGTTATTCTAAATTCTCACCAAGATGACAACTAGAGTAACATGCTTACTACAGAAAGGAGCACTGTATCTAGATCACTGAAAGGTCAGTTGCTTCAGTGGCCTTTCTGTAGAAAAGGGACTCATTATCACTCAACTCACATCATTCTGTCCCTCTTTAAAGTGCAAGGGAGTTATAATCTTCAGATGACAGGGCTCCCCAATAGACACCTTTATCCCCACCATGTTCCTGGAACCGCCCCAAGGCTGAACTGAAGAGGTATCTGCATTACTAATTCATAAATCCAAGTCACCAAGAAAATCAACTTAAAAGCCCACAAAGTGCATTCCTCTCACTGACTTGACCAAGCATTCAGAGATCAAAGAGTTCTACTATACTGGAACATATACGAAGGAGCAAGGGGACAATTCTGCAATTTCTTCCGAATTAAGATTTTGGGGACTCTTAATAAGTGGGACTGAAAAAAATACTCAACTATGACAGGATACATCTGCCTCAATTACCTGTGTGCTGCAGCATTTTTGTTTTCCAATAGTTTAAATTAATTTGGTTTTCCTTGTAAAGTAAAGAGGGAGTGAACAGTATTTTTGTTTGTCATGTTCAACAGATGTAGTGAAGTTTATGTCCTTAAGTAATGTTAACTTGGGGAAGGCATATTTTCACTATCAGATTTACCATAATTTGGTTGATATGTAAACTGTTGTGGTGGAGCTTGTGGCATTGCGGGTCCAGCCAAAACCCCATCCATGCTGGGGGAAGCCATCACATTGGGAGGCGGGCTGAAGGCCTGGGGCTGCTGCTGCTGTTGCTGTTGCTGCTGCTGCTGTTGCTGTTGTTGCTGCTGCTGCATCATCATAGCCATCCTCTGTTGTCGGAAGTGATGACTTAGCAGCTCTCTGCTGCGTTGGGCAACCATTTGGGCATTAAGAAAACCCTGCTAATACCCAAGGAAGAGTGCAATTACATATACATATAGCAAGAACCTACCAGTTAAATACATAGAGTACTCCCACAATACCACCATGTATAAAACAGAAAACACCCAGTGCCTTTTTTTTTTTTTACAAAGGGAAAGAAAAAACATTTTTTTTTTTTTTGGGAGACAGAGTCTCACTCCGTCACCAGCGCCAGGCTGGAGTGTAGTGGCACGATCTCGGGTCACTGCAACCTTCGTCTCCTGTGTTCAAGTGATTCTCCTGCCTCAGCCTCCCAAGTAGCTGGGATTACAGGCATGCATCAACACTCCCAGCTCATTTTCATATTTTTAGTAGAGACGGTACTTCGCCATGTTAGCCAGGCTGATCTCAAACTCCTAACCTCAGGTGATTTGCCCGCCTCAGCCTCCCAAAGTGCTAGGATTACAGACATGAGCCACTGCACCGGCCAAAATATACAATTCTTTACTTAAAAGCTTTCTGACCAGGTGAGGTAGCTAACACCTGTTATCTCAGCACTTTGGGAGGCCAAGGCGGGCAGATCACTTGAGGTCAGGAGTTCGAGACTAGCCTGGCCAAAATGGTGAAACCCTGTCTCTACTAAAAATATAAAAACTAGCCAGGCGTGGTGGGATTGCAGGAGTGTCTATAATATCAGCTACTCAGGAGACTGAGGCAGGAGAATCCCTTGAACCTAGGGAGTGGAAGCTACAGTGAGCCAAGATCATGCCACTGCACTCCAGTCTGGGCAAGAGACTATGTCTTTTTTTTAAAAAAAAAAAAAAAGCTTTGTGGCTATTGCAGGGGGAGGGGAAGAACTGAAAAAGAGGGACATGAAAATTATTTGAGGTTAGAAGACAAAAGATGACACGCTGTCAAGCTTTAACGTGGCTAGAAACACTGCACGAAGTTAGAGCACATTTTGGGGTGGAATCTGAGGACAAATTTTTCAGGAACTATGAAAGAAAAATACAGGAAAATGAGGATTCAGTGTGTTGGGGTGGTGGAGAGATGAAACAAGAAGCCAAAAAATTAAAAAGATGGGGTTATACTCAGATAAGCAGGGGTCCACCTTGGAAAATCTTGTACTTTCAGGTAGGGGCAAGGAGAAGCTGTCTGGAGGTTCAGAGGGTGACATAACCAAAGTACAGCAAGGAAGCTGATTTGGGCTCCACCAGCTGTGGATCATCTCCAAAGAGCAAACTTTTATCTTCTTTTTGTAGGGCATTCTAACTCAGCTTACATAAGATGTTTTATTATCAAGATCATATAAATATCAGTACCTCCAAGTAAACATAAGACAGTGAAAATCGAGCATTTCACAGTTTTTTTTTTTTTTTTAATTATAAACAATATTTCGAATCACAGGAGAGGATTGCTGTGTGGTCATCTGCCTCATGCACATTAAGAAAACCCCTCAATACTCTCTCCACCACTGGCTGGAAGTGGAAAGGAATTTTAATATTCTACTTCAGGCAACAGGTCATCTCAGAGGCTATCACTAAGAACATGATTATGTATTTTTACTTTCTTCTTCATAATCTCAGAATTTTACCCAGTGAGCATGTTGTTTCATAATCCAGGAACAGAGGAACATTTACAGATTTATTATTTTAAATTCCTAAAAAGCCAAGTGATAGCAACTGATCACAAGGGGAACCAATTAAAAAAACACTAATCAATGGTTTTAATAAAAAAAAAAACCTCTCCCTCCTCTGATTCCTCCCAGTCACCAGCCAGAGAGAAGAATAGAAGAGTTGAAAAGTCTTTAAAGCAACTGCTTTCTTACACAAGAAATTCAGAATTACCTTCATTTATTTAACACACATTTACTGAGCGCCAACGACAGGCCAAGCCCTGTGCTGGGCACAGAGCAATGTATGTGGAGAGGCGCATCATCCTCACCTGGGAGCTCACCTGGGGCTGCATCATAGGCCTCATCACTGCAGCGCCACCAGCAGTCGGGTTTTCCATTTTCAATTCAAGTGCCTGTCGGCTCTGATTCAAAAACTGAGGTGAGACAAGCTGGTCAGAATGCAAGTAGAGCATGTCAGTCTGCCAAAACAGCTTTCTAAACTCTCAACACCAGCCAATGAGGTAATGCTATCTCCAAACACAATAACCTGGCTAAGTCACATCTAAACTAAACCAGTACTTTCACACTGCATAAAGGTCCATGTTGAAACGTCTTTGGCTAGCATAAGAAGGGCTGCTGTTTGGCACTGGGAGAATAAGTAAGTGAAATTTTGCAGCTTAAAGAGTACCTTCACACCTGTTATTCCAGCACGTTGAGAGGCTAAGGTGGGTAGATCACCTGAGCCCAAGAGTCTGAGACCAGCCTGGGCAACATGGTGAATCCCATCTCTACAAAAAATACGAAGAATTAGCCAAGAGTGGTGGCATGCTACTGTAGTCCCAGCTACCTGGGAGGTTGAGGTGAGAGGATCACCTGAGCCTGGGAGGTTGAGGCTGCAGTGAGCTGTGACTGCACCACTGCATTCCACCCTGAGACTCTATATCAAAAAATAATACATTATATATACATATATACACACACACAACAGAAGCTCAAAAGATTTATAAAGTCAGGCTTTCTCTGGGATTATTGAGGTAGAGGGGGAAATAGCTTTTACTTGATCAGAGTAATTCTGAATAATCTGCTTCCTCCATTAGCTTTCCCTAAATGACTTTTAGTGAAAAGAAACAGCAAAAAGTAAAATGAACCCATTAACACAGCTTTTCTGAGTGCCTAAACTGACTTTTTGGAATATTTCTTCAATAGGGAGTCTCTGGATCTTCGGATTACAAACTCAGGCATTTGGCTGCACACAGTGGCTCACACCTGTAATCCCAGCACTTTGGGAGGCTGAGGCAGGAGGATCCTGAGGTCAGGAGTTGAGACCAGCCTGGCCAACATGGCGAAACCCTGTCTCTACTAAAAATACAACAACTAGCGGCACATGCCGGTAATCCCAGCTATTCAGGAGGCTGATGCACAAGAATCACTTGAACCCAGGAGACGGAGGCTGCAGTGAGCCGAGATCTGCACTCCAGCCTGGGCAACAGAGCAAGACTCCACCTCAAAAAAATAAATAAATAAATAACTCAGGCATTTGTCTACTTATATGGTTTGGTTCCACCACATTTAGTAATTCAGTATGCTCAAGACACAATAAAAACAATTTTAAAACATTTCTTGTGGACTAACAGGGTAAATAGAAGTCATATTTTAGAATATTAAAAGACAGCTCTAGTTTTATAAAACATCTAAAAAGAAGAGATTCCATTAAAAATGCTGAAATCAAGAAGGTTTAAAAGTATTTGGTTACTGGTATTAAGGATTTTTTCCAAAACAAAATTACCTGTCTTTAAGACTACAAAGTCATCAAGTAACATTTTTCTTCCCCTAAGAGCAATCCTTCCCGACATTTTTCTTTTTAACCTATACAATAGAATATTCTCATAGAAAGCATAGAATTCCAATACAACTACTCCTTAACAAGGAGACATTTGCACAAATAAAATCTTACACAGAAGTAAAACAAAAAGAATTTCTTTAGTTGACAAGGGATAGAGTACACCAGTGGTAAGAACTCTGAGAAACATAGTCTGAAAACCACAGAAGGAGAAGCCAGAGGAAAGAACACATGACTGTTACCTGCTGGCCCTGCAGCCTCTGCTGAAGCTGCATTCTAAGTTGCTTGGGGGTGTTTGTCCGGGGTCTCATAATGTTGGCTCGTGGGTGCATTCCTTGGAGAGGAAAACTGCCTTGCTGGTTCATCTGATTCATCATAGAGTTAAAAGATGGGGATTGTCCCTGAAGATGAAAGCCTCCTTGCATTGGAGGCCCCTGTGCTGGATACGTCTGTCCATATAATCCTGCCTTCTGATCCATCATTACTGCTGCTTCTTGGCCTTGGAAAGCATCCTGTTTGGATTCTAAAGCCTGTCCCTTAAACAACACATAAATGAACAGTGAAGAACATCTATGAAAGCAACAGAAGTCAAATGCTATAAAGAAGGTGCAAAAAAATCCAGGCATTCAACAAGTATTTAAGTAAATGCTTGTTATGTGTCCAGCATCACTTCTCAACATGCTAAGGATATGTTCAAAACAACATCCCAGAGGTGATAGAAAAAGAAGGAAAAAATAGATATTCTGAAGAAGAGAACAACCTGCTGTGCTAAGACAAGAGCCTGCTGGGTACTGTGCATTCACCTTTATCTTCCCATCCACAGACACTGAATGCCAAGCATGTAGTCAACACCCTTGACATGTCTCACTTGAAAGCATTCTTCACCCCACTGAATTTTGCAACACTTCTCATTTTTCTCCCACCTCTCTGGTCTTTCCTTGAATAAATGCTAACCGTTCTTCAGGGTTCAGTCCTAGGCTTTCTTCTTTTCTCTTGATACATTTTCTACTTAGGTGCTCTCAACCACTGGTGATAATGATCACATTTTTGTCTTCAGCCAAAACATCTCTGAACTTTTAATTTCTTTATAGAAATGCCTACTTAACATCTTCACCCTAGTATCTCAGGTATCTCAAACTAAACAAGTAGAAAACAGACATCACAATTCCCAACAGCTCTTCCCCACAAGAAGCCTTGGTCTCCTTCCTCCTACCCTACTGTATCACAATACACAGCTGGCCCTCCATATCCATGGGTTCTACACTCATGGATTCAACCAACAGGGGACTAAAAACATTCTGGGGGAAAGAAACTATGGCTGCACCTGTAGTGTATAAATACAGTCATCATTCTTCTTGTCATAATTGCCTAAACAACAGTGTAACAACTATGTAACATACATAGCATTTATACTCTATTAGGTATTATAAGTAACGTAGAGCTGATTTAAACTATATGGGAGGATGTGCATAGGCTATATGCAAATACTAGGCTGTTTTATACAAGGGACTTGAGCATCCACAGATATTGGTATCCACAGGGGTCCCAGAACAAATCCCCCACAGATACCAAGTGATGACAGTACACAGCATCACCATTCACTGCCCAGGAACTAAAACCCAGCAATCTTGATTCTTCACATTCTCCCTTTCCAAAAGTGCACGTGTGCGTGCATACATAAAGAGCAAGTCCTGTCAGGTTTTCCTCCAGGGCATATCACGTATACCTCCCTTCTTTCCATTTCACCCTTATGACCATTCCCAGGATACCTCTTGGACTCTTGCAGTAACTGACACCTATGTTTCTACTTTGTCCCATCAACTTGGGTTCATATGATCCTCCCACCTCAGCCTCCCCAGTAGCTGGGACTACAGGCACACACTGTCATGCCAGGTTGAAGATAATAAAGCAAATCTTACTTTAAGTTAAATGTGGCAGACTGATCAGGCATGTTTACCTGCATTCACTTGCTAACCCTACTAAAATGACAATAAAGGGAACTAAGAGGTGTCCAGTTTATTAAAAAAAATTAAATTAAATTAATAAAAGGTAGTGTTTACCGACAAAACACTAATAAGGAAGGCAACAAGATCAAGTATTTCAATATTTATAATAGAAGATACAAAGTAAATAGAGGAGTAGGAACCAGTGCCTACAAAAACTTAGACCTATGTGCCTACAGAGGAAAAATACATATGAAAAACGAGCAAATGTATCCCGCAGATCTAATGAGACTCCCATAAGGGTGGTAGGGATCAGGGTATGGTGTTAAAATGGAGAGGCTGGTTAGGAGTCTGAGTGCAGAGCAGGAGGTTAACCACCTCCCCACCTGCTCCCTGACTCCTGAAGTCCCTGCACCTTCTACCTACCCCACAAAGGTACTGGAGTTCAGGGACACAAGCAGAGCAGAGCAAAGGAGTGAGGCAGAGGCTGAAAACAGGAAATTTTATATTTTGAATATTTATAATGTCTAATACAATTTTATATTTTATAATTTAATATCTCACACTTGCCTCCCTAGCCCAGCTCCCAAAATGAAATCAGGTAATAAAAGATTACCAGGGGGTAGGGGTGGTAGTGGTGGTTGAAAACAACTCTACATGTTGAAATTTGGGGAATCCTGGCCGGGCGTGGTGGCTCACACCTGTAATCTCAGCACTTTGGGAGGCCGAGGAGGATCACGGGGTCAGGAGTTCGAGACCAGCCTAGCCAACATGGTGAAACCCCGTCTCTGCTAAAAATACAAAAAAAAAAAAAAAAAAAAAAAAAATTAGCTGGGGGTGGTGCCACACGCCTACATGTAGTCCCAGCTACTTGGGAGACTGAGGCAGGAGAATCACTTGAATCCAGGAGGCAGAGGTTGCGGTGAGCTGAGATCCCGCCTCTGCACTCCAGCCTCGGCAACAGGGAGAAACTCCATCTCAAAAATAAATAAATAAAAATAAAAATTTGGAGAGTCCTGAAATAAAAGGGCTAAGGCTACCTCCCCACCTAATTACCCTCAGAGTAAAGGCAACTGATGCTCCTCACACTTGCAGAGTGTCAAATCAGCTTTTCAATGTCTCACTCTTAATATATAAGAACAGTCAAGGATCACCAGATACTCGATAAAAGTTTTCAATGCTTTCCAAGCTTGAATGTGACTCAAACAAATCAAAGACAAGAACAATAGAGAAGACTTAAAAATACAGAATGAATTTAATGCCCAACATGTCAATAGAAATCCCAGAAAAGTAGGTCAGAAAAAAAACAGAAGAGATAAAGTAAAGAAATTATACCAGAAAATGCCCCTAAACCAAAGGGAGCATCTGTGCATCTAGTATCCAGTAGAATGAATGGAAGAAGACCCATACCAAGATATAGCATCATAAAATTTCAAAGGAAAAAAGTTCCTAAATCACTCCAAAGAGAATAAATGAGTCACATGCAAAAGAATCAAAATCAGAATGGAACTATGGAAGAAATCTTTCAAAAGTGTAAGAGAAAATTATTTTCAACCTAGAATGTAATACCTTGCCAGACATGCAGGAGGGTGGAATAAAGACACTTTCAGACACACAAGAACCCAAAACATTTCATGCAGAAGGGATGAAGAAATTAATAGAAGTTATGTTGCAGCAAAACAAAGAAGTAAATCAAGTCAGAAAGTGACTTGAGATTCAGGATACTAGGAGTCCAACACAGGGAAATAGTGACAATTATTAATTTCTAGACTTGCCTCGCAAGGACACAGTAAAACAGAGAGAACTATAGGAGGGAAGCAAGGAATTGATGGATTATTTAATGTACCTGAACAAGTAAAGAAGAAACAAAAAGAATTTTTATACTTCTGTTGGGAGTATAAAATACGGCTCCTCAGTGCCAAGGTCCTAGGTCACCCTGAAGGTGTATACCAGGACTGTTCAGCATTTCCCACCTGTACTTTAAAATGCTCTGTGACAGCACTTACTGCATGGCAGTGTACTTCTACATGCACACATCTATTTCCCCAACAACGACTGAGCGCCCCTGATGATCTCTCCTGCTTAGTGTTGAATGCACAAACCTATACAGTGCCCCCTCTATAGTCTTTCAGTAAAAACAGTAATGGCCAGGCACAATGGCTCACGCCTGTAATCCCACCACTTTAGGAGGCCAAGATGGGTGGATCACTTGAGGTCAAGAGTTCAAGACCAGCCTGCCCAATGTGGCGAAACCCTATCTCTACTAAAAATAGAAAAAATTAGCCAGGTGTGGTGGTGGGCAGCTGTAATCACAGCTACTTGGGAGGCTGAGGCAGGAGAATCACTTGAACCATGGAGGTAGAGGTTGCAGTGAGCCGAGACTGCGCCACCGCACCCCAGCCTGGGCAACAGAGCAACACTCAGTCACAACAACAACAAGAAGTCACTACACAATGTGTTTTTCAGAAATACAGATTTGTGAATGACATGTTTTCATAAGGCTGGGTATATAAATAGGAACAGGAGACAATGATATTAGGATGTTCAGATTGGCCATTGTAAACAACTGTTATTTAAACAAAACAAAACAAAAAACCTTGCCTCACCAGAATACACACTGCTTGGCTAAGTAGTAAAGATAGTTATAACAATGAGAACTTTTAACATGAATAAAAAGTTGCATTTTAAGAACAGTACAGTAGTTTCACTTAATCATTTCTACAACTACCTAAAATAGTAAGTTGTTGAAAGCAGTATTACAATCATAAGTATAATTTCCATTTTAACATATGAATTGAGACCAAAAAAGGATATTTTCCAAATTTAATGCTGGTGTCCATGAATGTAGTGATATAACACAAGTACTAGGAAAGACACACACACGCATTCTTGTATGTGGCTTCATGAATGTGTACACACTTACATGCATTCACACACACACAAATACACACTCTCCTACTATGTTAATGCAACCTACCTGATTGACAAGTTCGGGGATGCCTAAAGCTCTGTCAATTTCTTCCAGGCCTGTGGCATCTGTGTTGCTGAGAAGAGTGTGTAGCTGGTCCAGTAATGCTCTTTCATCACTCTGGCCTTCTAGGTTGGAAGGTGGCCCGACGAGATCATCCAGGGAATTCCTAAGAAGGGGCCTAGAAAGAGACTTGCAATCAATTTCAATAGTGCTTTTCTCTTAAAAAAAAAAAAAAAAAAAAAAAAAAAAAAAAAAAAAAAAAAAAAAAAAAAAAAAAAAAAAAAAAAAAAAAAAAGTGAATGGCATCAATTAAAGTTTAAGGCCCACAATTTAAAAACTTCACAGGCCACTTTAGACCACCATGGATAGCTTAAACCCCCACCACCAATCCCACCAACAAAATTTAATTGCCAAACCCTAGGCATTTGAAGTATAGCAGAAATGGGGACCAAGTGAGCGCAGGTAAGGATGGGAGAAGATACCCTCAAGAAAACAATCAAGGAGGTGGTAATTATAATACCTGAAAATTAGCGAAATCAAAGGAGTAAAAGAAAGGATAGAAATGCGCTATCACTGATTGAGCCTGGAGAAATGCCCAAAATAACTGTCGTACTTGCCCAGAGAGCTGATATTGGCAAGTATAATACAAACCCTAGACACCCACAGCAAGTTGCCTCGGTTCTCCAACACATAAAAGGGGACGAAGCTAAACATTTATCCTGCCTCAGAAAAGTTCTGTTAACTTCAAACTATTTGCTCTCTACTGAGTAGAGAAGCATTGAAATTAATAAATTCATATAGTTACATCACTGTCTGCTCAAAAATAAGTTTGTTTTTGTTTTCCTTGCTTAACTTACTGCAGAATTCTGGTTAGAGCTGACACTGACAGTGTCCTCTTGCATGCAAATAAGTTACCAAGCTAACAAAAAGGAAATATAATCAGCAATCTTACTTTTATGAAAATTTTAAAAGATGCACAGGCATTCTTGTATGTAGTTCTTTCACTATCATCACTGAAATGTTTAATTTTAGAAAATAATTGGCCAATCCTTAAAACTGAATTTTCTCAATAGGCAGCAGGTGGTTGGGGGAAGAAAAAGTTTAGAAAAGAAGTTAATTCTTCTGGAAAATTGAGGCTAACCCTCCAAAGAATAGTTCTAAAACCACTAGAAACATGTAATTATCTTTTTTCCCCTCCTCATTGGACTAACATTATGAAAGAACATCATCTCACAGAGAGGCTCTCAGATGGCCACTGAATGGCCCTGATGGCCGGACAACATGGTCGTATCTCCTCCCCAACCTGTGAATGCCACATGTACTTACTGCTTTACTGCCTCAGCCTTATTTTTACGCACAACTATATGAGAAATGCCCAGCTGGCAACCAAGTACCTCCATTACAGGGAATTCTCATTCTCTTTCACGTTTGCTCCTGTGCTCCAACTCTTTTCTAAACTACCAATGCTGAGATTTCTACAGAGTCACAAAATAAAGCCCACCTATTTTGAGTGCCATGAGGAACTTGTTCCATGGACAACATGCCATCAGACCAGGAACCCAGTTGGTTAGATGCTGCTGCCTGCCCATAGGGATTAGCCCCCATTCCCATGGAGATTTCACCAGGCCCTGGGGAGCAAAAAGAAAGCACAAATTCTCGAATAAGAGCAAAAGTTATCCTGAAACATCTAATTTTCTCTTTACATAAAGGGGGAAGAGGGAGACTTACTCATTTGAAGCATCTGCTGCTGCTGTTGCTGCGGCTGCAACATTGGTCTCGCACCTGGTATGCTATTAGACCGAAGAGGCAGCGTGGGCACAGAGCCACCCAGTGCAGCTCTGGGTAAAGATGTATTATAATCCCCTCCTGGTCTTCCCATGGAGTTTGAATTCATAGGTTCCATTCTGCTGGCCTTTGAGTTTGGTAAGCCCCAGTCTCCTGAGGAAGGAGTCTGAGTCACAGTCACATTTCTGTTTGGTCCACCTAAAACAGGTAGAGATACTTAGGTCTTTTCCATAGGATTATAATGAAATCTTCCTTATACCATATAAGTACAGCCATTACACACGATATCAGCCTTGATAAAACAGCACTTTGTCATGGTAAGAGAAGGGCTAGCCAACTGTAGAGACACAGGCCTCTATTCCCACGTATTCAACAAGTTGGAAAATGTCACAGACCGAAAGACTCTTCAAGAGTTTACATAACCAAGACATAAAATAAAAGGCTGGAAAATGTCATAAACCAAGACCCTTCAAGAGTTTACATAACTAAGACACAGAATAAATGAAGGATATTCATGGAAGAAACATACTTAGGTTATTCAAAAAGTTATTATTAACTCCCAATTACTTAGATGGTTTTAAGTATTTTAAATATGCCTTTCCAAAAATAACACATAAACACTAATTAGAAATAACATACCCATACTTGAGCCATAGTTTTCCTGACTATCCATCATTCTTGGATTCCCACCCAACATGGGTTGCTTTGGTAACATGGGGAAAGCACTGATATTTTTTACGGGAGGACTTGAGCCAACAGAAACAGGGCTATCCAGAGACACTGTTCGGTTATATGGAGGACGAACAGACTGCACAGACTGTGGACTTTTCAAACCTGTTGAAAACATAATGCAAAAATATTCCTTGATGATTTAATACATAAATAATCAAATATAAAACACAAATACTAGCACTCCCCATCCAAGAATGTCTTTCTTACAAAAACAAACACTGCCTTCCTTTACAAAATAAGTACCAGCCCCTACCTCCCACTCTCCCAAAAAAGGTCTCATGTTCCAAATAAAGTAGAAACAACAATCTCTGTGTTGGCTGAAGTACTGAGAACTCTTCTGTAGCCTGATATGGTCACTGATATTCTGCTTCACTTAATATCGAAAAATTCACAAATGCTCCAAAATCCTGAAGGTTCTTGTATATTTGCTTATTATGTATACTGTATATAATTTTACAGTAAACTTAACCAGGTAAGTTGCCTTCTGATCAAAAAGAAATAAAATTCCCTTCTAACCTTTTTTTCCCCCCGACTCTATTCCAGCTTAGGAAATAATGCCACTGAAAATGAACAATGACCATTCGGAATAACTGTGAATCCTGCCTTTTCAATTAATACACATATCTTTTTTTTGTTGTTTGTTTCGAGACAGAGTCTGGCTCTGTCACCCAGGCTGGAGTGCAGTGGCACGATCTTGGCTCACTGCAACCTCCACCTCCTAAGTTTAAGTGATTCTCCTGCCTTAGCCTCCAGAGTGGCTGGGGCCACAGGTGTGGGTCACCGCGCCCGGCCTACCTTTGCTAAATTGATGAAGTAAACACATAGCAACAGAAGAGGGGCTAGATAAGAAACAGCAAACACCAAAGAAGAAAACTCTCTTAATTAAATGACAAGATTCTGTTAAGAACCAATGAACAGGTTTGTTTTGTTTGTTTTTAATGAATTAATTTATTGACTCATCCATTCCATAAATGTGAACTCCTTTGAATGTTATCCTTGTTGGGCAGGGATCTGTGGCCCCAGGCCTGGGGACTGTCAGGGGCCAAGGCCTCCCCGCAGGAGCCCCTGTGGTGACAGGGCTGCAGGCTCACATGAGCCCATAGGATAGAGAGGCAAGGCTGGGCCACTGGTTTGCTTCAGGCTGTAGCAGGTGGGTGGGTGGAGGCAGTGGGAGCGGACCCCTGCCCCAGCTTGTCACAGCTCTTGGAGTAACGCCTCTGCAGCGATTCCCGGTAGAAGCGGAAGACGTGTTGCGAAGCCGCCTAGGCCGCAGCCAGGCACTGCTGGAGCTCAGCATCCGAGAAGAGCCCCTTGGTGCTGGACATGAGCAGCTTCCGTTCCACGTTGTCCAGGGCAAAGGTCAGGACTGCCAGGGCCTCCTTTTCTTGCTTGGATGTAGGATCCGGCACAAGGGTCCCATCAGAGTTCAGGGCACAGGTGACCCCACAGAAGAGAGCCCGCATGGGTACACCTGCATCCATCAATGCCATGCAGGCAGCATTCAGACAACAGGAGAGAGCTGGCATCACTGACAACCTGCAGCGCCACGGTGATGGAGGTGCAGGGGTGCAATGTGCCCAGCACCACTGCCTCACACGTGTTCCTGATCAGCCACTCCTGGCTCTTCTCTGCAATGCCAGGCAGCCCAATCTTCAGCCTCAGGATCACTTCGAGTGTGGCCTTATTGAAGATCTCTTTGCTGACCTTCACCTCGGCTAGCCCGTACACACCCACCAGGACAGAGGTGTCACCTTGTAGGAAAGAAGCAGAACCATCTGGCCCCGACAGCAGGTTCTGTTCGCAGGCAAAGTGCCAGAGGCTGCAGCCAGGACCCCGAGGACTGGACCCTATTCCAATTTCAGTGTGAATTTTGGTGACAGTATGCATCTCCTCCTCCACCACGCCAGATCCCACGTGCGGCTAGTTTGAGTTGCCTTTTTTTTTTTTCCTTGAGACAGAGTCTCACACTGTCATCAGGATGGAGTGCAGTGGCACAATCTTGGCTCACTACAACCTCCGCCTCCCGGATTCAAGAAATTCTCCTGCCTCAGCCTCCCGGGTAGCTGGGACTACAGGTGCACAACAACACACCTGGCTAATTTTTGTATTTTTAGTAGAGACAATGTTTCACTATGTTGGCCAGGATGGTCTCAATCTCTTGACCTCGTGATCTGCCTGCCTTGGCCTCCCGAAGTGCTGGGATTACAGGCATGAGCCACCGCACCCGGCTGAGTTGCTTTTTAATCCAATTATCTGTGACTAAGAAAAATATATGCCCTAGTACCTATTCTACTCATCTGGAACAATCAAAGATGAACATTTTTCTATAAGTGCTATGATTACTGGTATATTACTTAGAAATGGGAAATTTATTTAAAAGTAATTTTTAAAAAATAGGAAAATGTCGGCTGGGAGTGGTGGCTCACATCTGTAATCCCAGCACTTTGGGAGGCTGAGGCAGGTGGATGAGGTCATGGGGTTCAAGACCAGCCTGGTCAATGTGGTGAAACCCTGTCTCTACTAAAATACAAAAATTAGCTGGGTGTGGTGATGTGCATCTGTAGTCTCAGCCACTCGGGAGGCTGACACAAAAGAATCCCTTAAACCTGGGAGGAGGAGGTTGCAGTGAGCTGAGATCAGGCCACTGCACTCCAGCCTGGGCAACAGAGCGAGACTTTGTCTCAAAAAAATAAAAAAACAGGAAAATGTCCAAAAAGCTTTCTAAAGCACATACAATATAAATTAGTATAGAAAACAGAGGCAGAATATATGTTCTGAAGTTACAAATGCTATTTATATCCTGGGTCTCAGTGTAAGAGTGTTTACAAGTATGCAGACAAGTTTCAAAGGCAGCAAAAACAAAACCTAGTTATTTCTTACCCAGAGAATTTGTTCCTTGAAACATCTGTTGCTTGGTCCCCAGATGACTACCATTTGTGGATACAGAATTATTATAAAAATCAGAACTAGTCAGATCACCAAGAATAGCATCTAGATTATCCAAGTCTCCAGATCCCTGAAAATTAAAGTTTTAAAAATTAACCTGTGTACATTACTAGACATACAGGTATAAACATACCCATAAAAAAAAAAACTACATATGAATAGAAGTAAAATACAAAAATTACCTACAAAGATAATGCCCAATTTAAAGGCCAGTTTACGATGACCCCCATCTCTAATCTTCCTCCTTAAAAGTACAAATAGTTTAAACTACTGAGATTAAATCACTAGATTTAGTCCTTTCCAAGGGGCATTTTAAAAATTTACACAAGACATTTAATTCTCAAACTGTAGAATATTTTGCAGGTAACATTACTCACTAGCAGTGCCTTGATAATTAGCTAACAGATATGTGCATCTACAAATACCTTCTGAAAACAAGTATGTTAATTAATAAAAGGGGCAAGCTGAGATATTCATAGGCATGCTCTAAAAGGGCTTTGGTCAATAAATGTGGCTAACACTAGGTTAAGCCCAATCCTAACTTTAAGCCTTTCATTTGCTCAGGTGCATATTAAGTATCTCCTAGAAGTTTGTGAAGTGCTTATACAGTATGTTACCTTGTACATGAAATTTGATCTTACCTTAAAATCAAAATTATGCTGCTTAATACAAGTTGTTTTTTTTTTTCGTGATTATTTCTACCATTCTCTTAATGACCCAGTGTGCCCATTCCAGCAATAAACACCTCCATAAAAAATTTCAAATTGGCCACTACAGAGTTATAGTCACACTCTAAAACATGCACATCTGTTATTTCCAAATTAAATCATAATACGTTTTACTGGTGCCCAAAATAATTATAAAGAAATGACAGCTAAAGATTTTACTTCCTTTAAATAAACCTAAAATGGAAGAATTTCTATATCACGCATTATCTTTCTAACACAGAAAAAAGACGAAATATAATGACTAAGCTGAAATATATAAAAAAACAAATTACCTCTTCACTGGTTTCTGTCTTAATTTTAGGGTCTTTCTCTTGACTTGAGCTAGGAATGGTAGAGCTGGTACACTGACTCATTTTATTATCCACTCCTTCCACTTGAGGCTGTAGTTCTTTAGAGAGTGCATCACTAGGATCATCCCTGTCCAGCAGGTATCTAAGAAGTGCATTATTCTCCTTCTTCTTAGGACTCAGTTGCTCCTGCTTGACGACATTTCCATCCCCACAAGAAGTTATACTGCTGGTGTCTTTCCCAGTGGCTTCTGCAGTAATCTTGGCTACTTCAGCTGGTGAATTCCCATTCTGCAGCAACTTGTGCAAAATCCGGTGCTTCTCTTGTAACAGTGATCCATGCATACTGGATGTGGAGGATACTCCTCCAGATGTTGAGGAGGAGACGCCAGAGGGGCTGGTGACACTAACAGAAGATTCTTTACAACTTGAATCTAGGGGGGAGTTGGTCAAAGAGGAATGACCCCGGTCATCAGATGAACAGGTAAGTAACTGCAGTAATTTTTTATGACCTTTGCTTTCCAAAGGACCCCTCTGATTCTCTGACCCCTCAACACTACTCTCCTTACTTTCTTTGTCACTGAGGTGATCTCTGCTGTTTGACTGACATATTGAACTCTCCACTGGATTTTGGTCACAATAAAAGCCCAGGGGACTCTTGGAATCCTGACTGCTTACTTTACTTGGCTGGGTTATATTCATATTGGGAGAGTTATCCAATTTGGGGCCTGGTGATGACAGAGTAGATAAAAGGGAAGTCCCCACACCCTCACTGATGGCTTGCAGGGCACTGAGAGAGCTGCTGGAAAAGCTGTGGCTCCCAGTATTGCCAGAAGATCCCATGGGAGAGTGCACACCTGAATTGGAAAAAATTTAGGAAAAGAATTAGACTACCAGAAACTGTAACAAAATACAACTTAATTCTTCATAGTTTCTATTCATCTGTTTTAGAATAGAAAGTTTGAAGAAGTTTATTTCTTTATATTCTTATTCTTTATAAGAATTACAGTAGGATAGAAAGAAGAATTACTTAAAAAGAAAAAAATAAAAGGAAATGTCAACACAAATACCTGCAACAGGAGAAAACTGATGTGAGGCCATCTTTGGACTCCCACGATTACGAGGAGAAATCATGATATTCTGCTGGTTAGGGGCAAGACCAGGACTCCCATGTGGGGGGCTACTCATGTTGAGCCCATAGTTGTTGTTCTGGTAGGAAGATGGTGACTGCATGCCTGGCCCAGAGGTCATTGAAGCTATGTTACTGGAACCCCCGTATCTAGCGCCACTCATCTGCCCTGTGGTGCTAGGGTCTGCCAAGCCATAGGCCCTGCTGCTTGGCATCTGTAAGCCTTGGTTTGGCGACATACTCATGCCGCCTACCGAACTGTTGCATCCAGCCATAGGTGGTCTAATCCCTTGTCCAACAGGATTTGGGTTTGGTCTATATCCATTCTGTTCTCTGCAAAACAAACATCAAACATTTACTAAAAAATTATAAGCATGCATGAAAGCCTTGAATCAGATTTAAAATAAAATAAAAATTTTAAAAACGGCCAGCCACAGTGGCTCACACCTATATTCCCAGCACTTTGGGAAGTCAACATAGAAGGATCATTTGAGCTCAGGAGTTAGAGAGCAGCCTGGGCAACACAGCAAGATCCTATCTTGCTAAAAAAAATTTAAAACTTTGCCAGGCATGGTAACACACATCTGTAGTCCTAGCTACTCAGGAGGCTACGGTGAAGGATTGCCTGAGCCCAGGAATTCGAGGCTGCAGTGAGCTGGGATGGCATCACTGCACTCCAGCCTGGGTGACACAGATCAAGACCCTGTCTCTATATAAAAAAAAAAGAAAAAGAAAGGATGAATTAACTACGCTGGAACTTAACTTTTTAGGCAGCATCCAATACCTAGTAACAATTCCAATCTACATATTGATCAATTATTTACCTAACAACATATTTTTCAGTAAGCC
Source organism: Plecturocebus donacophilus (assembly GCA_004027715.1). Taxonomy (NCBI): domain Eukaryota; kingdom Metazoa; phylum Chordata; class Mammalia; order Primates; family Pitheciidae; genus Plecturocebus; species Plecturocebus donacophilus. Next base: position 32,126 of record PVKP010009077.1, read on the forward strand.
ACAGATTCTGTATGAGTGAGACCACTGTAATATTATGAAAGACCAACAGTTTGGTTAACTGGAGTATCAGGTAGGCTTTATTAGGGTTGCCAAATATCTAGGGCTTCACCTGGAGATACCTGCAAATTACTCAAGATAATTAATGGGTAAATAGCCTCACCTTCATGAGTTTCTTATTTGCCACTACCAACACCAACAGTAACTACCTTTAAAGTGTACCCTCAAATTTTAAATTCAGTCCCCAAAGCAACAGGCATCATCAGAAATGAAAGGTAAGACATGTAATCAGATTTTATATGCTCTTTTATCCATCCATTAGCCTTCCCATCTCCTAGCTTTCCTGTAAAGTATTTAATAAATAATCACTTTCACATAAAAATACAACCTTAAACATATCATAATCCAGGAATCTAAACTCATTTCATCAAACCCAGTAACCTTCCTGCGTTTTGTCTCATTATTTTGTCCCTTCCCTTTTTACTTTAATAATAAAGCATTTTGAGAACACTGCTGCATTCAGTATTAGAATACACAGTAATCTATCATTACCTCTGAAGAAAGTGGGTTGAGACAAAGCCATGTCGATCATTTGTTACGGGATTTCGGAAGAGTTTGCTTTTTGTCTGTGCAGTCACTATAGTTCCATCAGCCAATGAGAACCGATATACTGGGGTTTCTGCATGGCCATTAAGATAAGCTGTTGGGGAAAAGATCCCATCACTAGTAACTACAGTCAGCAAAACAAATATATATAGGAGGCGTTAGGAAATACACTTCAAGTACAACATTTCTAAAAATCCAAGGAAAGACTGGATCTGCACCAAAATTATGAACAGGGTAAAATAAGAACACTCGGGGATCATTTTCCTATCCCACACTGACAAAACAACAACTACACTCATGTGTATACCAAACGTAATGACAAACAAGATCAAGAATAAACTCCAAAACCAGGTATGGTGGCGTGCACCTGCAGCCCCAGCTAGTCAGAAGCTGAGGCAGAAGGATCACTTAAACCAAGGAGCTCGAGTCCAGCCTGGGCAACGTAGCAAAGCCCTGTCTCTAAAGAATAAAATGAAACAAAAAGAATCAACTCCAAAATTCTTTACCTTCTTGATAGTGACGTTTCTGGGACCATGACTGCCCATCATTTAGACTAAAAAATCTCTGAATACACCTTCGGATTATATCTTCAAAGCCAGGCCTCATGGAGGATCTCAGTGAATTTGTATCTATATTGACAACCTTTCCTATTAAACAGAAAAAGGAAAAAAGATTTATATCCAGCCCACAAGTATTTACTGGCTGCCTACACATGGCTTAGCACTAGAAAATAAAATAAAAAATATTAAATCTTTGCTCCACCTTCTCTGATCCAAATTTCTACTATACTCAGAGCTTTTCTCCTTAAGGACATAGTACCACGGGATTCTCCCCACATGTTCTGCTATGGAGCACAATAATAAATTTGGTCTTTGTCCAGATTTCTAGCACAGAGCTCCTGTCTAAAATCCTCAGAATTTCCTGAGTAAAGTATCTTCAGGTTATTCATAAAGAGCCCCTCTGGAACAAACCTCAATTTGTACCAATGAGGTGACTTAGGGTGGGGCCTTTAGATTACCTCAGGATGGAGCTGGCAATCAGAAAGACCAAGTAATAAAAGGATTAAAACTTTCTGTTAGTAGTTCCACCTACTAACCTTCAGGAATGGGGGGGGTGATGGAGAAAAGAGAGCCTGGTGATTAAACTCTATAAAAAATTATTGGCCAGGTGTGGTGGATCACACCTGTAATCCCAGCACTTTGGGAGGCCAAGGAAGGCAGATCACAAGGTCAAGAGATCGAGACTAGCCTGGCCAACATGGTGAAACCCTGTCTCTACTAAAAAATACAAAAATTAGCTGGGCATGATTGGTGTGCATGCCTATAATCCCAGCTACTCGAAAAGCTGAGGCAGGAGAATCATTTGAACCCGGGAGGCAGTTACATGAGCAGCGATTGTGCCACTGCACTGTAACACCTATGAGGAAAACTGTTTGTTCAAAGAGATTCTATCCCTACAACTATGAAGCAAGAGAAAATACCTGCTTAAAGAGCTAACAGGGACAACCGCTTGCATCTGAGAAACGACTGCATTTTTGAAAACTTAATACCTAAACTTGGAGGGTTAACCAAATACTCATTTCCTCAATGCTGGAAGCTTCTGACAACTTTTGCTTAATATCAAATACAGTGGAGACACAAATACATACTCAAAAATACTATTAAATTAAAGGTTTCATAACAACAGATGGTCCTTAAAAAATGTCTAGGCCTTTTCACTGTAAGCAGCACTAGGGTGGTTGGCAAAAACAAGTGCCTTACAAAAAGTGGCAGAAGGGGAGCAAAGAAGAAAGTGGCTGATCGATTTTCTAAAAAAGATTGGTATGATGTGAAAGCACTAGGTACGTTTAATGTGTAACAAACTAGTCAAAAGGGCTCAAGGAACCAAAACTGCATCTTACGGCCTAAAGAACTGTGTTTTTGAAATGCAACTTGCTGATCTGCAGAATGATGAAACTCCCCCTTGGAAAATTCAGACTAATTACTGAGGATGTCCGGGTCAAAAACCATGTGACCAGCTTCCATGGCTGGTCTTGGATCAGCTTCCAAGCCTTTTCTGTCTTAGAACGCAGACAGAATGATCCAAGCCACAGAAGCTGGTCACATAGTTTTTGACCTGGACATCCTCAGTAATCTTTTCTGTGACAAAATATGCTCCACAGTTCAATGTAGCAGACTATGAAGCTCCTGCTGATGTCAAGATTGCTAATAGTTATCTGTTTTGTCTGTTTTGTGTAGATTTTACTAAGAAATGCAATAATCAGATCTAGGCAATCTCTTATGCTCAGCACCAACAGATATGCCAAATCTGACGATAATGGAAGTTACGACCCAAGAGGGACAGACAAATAGGTTGAAAGAAGTAGGCAATAAACTGATTCTAAAGAAATTAGGAAAGACATAGAAAAGCTTGTCCACTTATTTATCCTTTCTAAGACATATTCATTAGAAAAAGTAAAAATACTGAAGAAAACCAAGTTTAGTTTGGGAAAATTTATGGGGCTTCACAGTGAAAGGTAATTCTGGAAAAACTGCTGAAGATTTGAAAGGCACTAATATTGAATAAGCTGATGAAGATAAACCACCAGTCCAATAATCTGTTTAAAATTCAGAATTTTAAGGGTGACCAAAAGTCTTATTAATAGCAGAAGGAGGCTAGGGAAAAGGGACAAATGCATTTCAGGAAAGAGTAAATACCTGTGCATTCGTGCCCAAAATAGAGCAGATTTGTCCTCAACCACCTCCCCTGAGTTTAGCCCTGGGCCACATGACAAATACAAAATAGATGTTCATAAAAAGTTTATTAAATGAAACACATCAGGGAAAAAGGATAAAATATCTCCAGAGGTCAAAAAAAATTATTGTGTTGAGTGCAATAAGTCTCCTATAAAACAAGAGATACCCACTGGAAGGCATTAACTATAACTATGATAAGTAAGATCTCAGTTTTAAATGATATTAATCACACAAAGCATTTTTCTCGCTTGGTCATTTTTTTCTTTATCATGTCCTGTTTTCTTTCATGGTTGGTAATTTTTAAATTTTGTAATAAACATGTATTGCTTATAAATATATACCGATGAGATAATTTTCAAAGATGCTACTTGCTAAACTGCTTCAAGATATTTTATTTAGTATCTTCAGTTACAAATGTAAAACATGGCTATTCAAGGAGAAAATTAACACTGCCAAACCATAAGAAGTGCAGAGAAAGACCCACTCTAAAAGGATAAAATAATGTATAAAAATTGCTATCACTATGCTTACCTGAAGGTGAGCAAATGGAGAAAATGTTCAAATATAAAGTAATATCCATCAACATACATAGACTATACACTGAATTGTCAAAATAATTCTTTGCTACTTTTTTTATTCTGTGAAAATTAATCTCAAAAAGCCTGAAGACAGGTTACTGAGGATGGCACAAAATGGTTGAATGACTGCAAAAACAGCAATATTTCTTTAAAAATATTCTGTATTATGTATATTAGATATACATATTACAAACATATACAGGTATATCTAATAGCTACAGCTATGTTTTATGTTTATGTAAACCTCCATTTTATATCACTTGTTAAAGGTCCATATTGTAAAATTAGTGTTACACAAAGCAAAGAATACAGGCTAAGTCAGACTGACTTAGCTATAAATTTTCTTATTAGCCATGATCTTGGACAATAACCCAATCTCTGTCACCAAGCCTCTGTTTCTTTATCTCTGAGATGGGGCATATATGACAAACCCTTGGCATGCCCATTTACACTTAGGTGACCATAAGAGTAACCCTGAAGGTAAATAAAAATAATACTGCCACAGTGTTTAACTTCATTAATGCATCTTATCAACCACGATGTCTTTAATTTTTTACTTCTATGATTAAAAAGTAGCAGACCAAGACTGAAACTCAGGTTGATGTCAAGAATTACTCCCAGCCAGGCACAATGGCTCATGACTGTAAGCCCAGCACTTTGGGAGGCCAACATAGGTGGATCACTTGAGGTCAGGAATTCAAGACCAGCCTGGCCTACATGGTGAAACCCCGCCTATACTAAAAATACAAAAATTAGCTGGGCATAGCACACACCTGTAATCCCTGCTGGGGAGGCTGAGGCAGGAAAATCACTTGAACCCAAGAGGTGGAGGTTACAGTGAGCCAAGACTGCAACACTGCACTCCTGCACTCCAGCCTGGGTGACAGAGCAAGACTCAATCTCAAAACAAAACAAACAAGAAAAAACCTCTCAATAATTCTTATTAAATTATCTGTGGTTTTTTTTACACATTTCTTTATGATAAATGGTCTTGAAGTTAAAGAAATACTAAATTCTGACACAAAACCCCATTTGGAGAGAAAACCAGGTATCCCTAAACTTGTTTTTTTTTTTTTTTACTTATTTGGGGGATTTAAGGTGCCAAACATACCCAGCTCAAATGCCAAGAGTTTTAGTGAAATTCTTTTAGAGTTGCAAAAGAAACACGAAAAATGATACAGGTAAAGCACTCGCTACAATAGGTAAACATTTCTATGACAGCACAGATTAAAAATAGTTAACATTTACAAAAACTTACAAAATAAAAATGTACGTATACACATACATACACACACACACACACACACACACACACACACACACACACACACACACACACACACACACACACACACACGATTTTACCTGAAAGATCATGTCTGGTAATAAAGCTCTCAGGGTTCAATGGATATACTCTTTCTCCTGAAGTAATTCGGCGTGCCACACAGATCATACAAGATTGCAAATCTACAATAAAAAATTCAGCCTTGTAAGGATTATACTTAACTTTTGAATATGTATGTTCAATTGGCAAGCAAGGACATAGAATTCAGTAAGAAAAGTTGCAACAACATAAGTTACAAAACTACAAATACGGCCCCTATTTGTTTCGTGAACATCGCAAACATATGATAACTCTTACCTTCCCCTTCCTCCATCATAGCTCGTGGCTGAGACAGGGCAAAGCACTGCATTGTTTCATATCTCTGGCGCATTTCAGGACTGGTGTTTATGTCTTCCAGAATATCATGTGTTTTCATCAACATACGGCAATTGAACGTATGGCTTTTTTGTCTCTGGGTCTCGTTTGTCCAGGAAACTCCATTAACTTTGTAAAACAAATTGAAACAACATTTTGAAAAGCTGGTAACTCAGTCTACGACCATCATCAAGAATTCAAGCTGTATTTCCTCATTATGCATGTTTTCCATAGTTGTATCTATACTAACACTTCAGGCTGGCAATATACAAAACGTGAATAATTTCAACTTTAACAGAAATCTTGCTGCATATTTTGTAACTATATATACACACACACACATATATATATGCCTCTTAAAATGTATACCAAATTATTAATTCACTGACTCCATATTTGAAAATTTTGCTATTAAATCACGTGCCTTTCTATGCTCATTTGATCACTTGACTTCCTAAAAAACACATTCAATTTCCTAAGAAATGATCAAGGGAAAAAAAAATTAACCTATTAGAAAATACACATTAAAAGCCTACCTGTAGATTTTGGTAAATTTTTAAGAAAATCCTTTCTGTCTTCTTCATGTAAGATATTGTAAACACTTGTGTTAACCAGGTCCTCTTGCTTATATTGCAGGTATTGTGTGACATTTTCTGACACAAATACAATGTTTCCATCTCGATTCACCACAAACAGGAAACCATCCAATGCCTAAAATAGCATATATTAATACAGGCTGTTATGGACTGAATTGTATCCCCCTCCCCGTAATTCTTAAATTGAAACTCTAACCATCAATATAACTGTATTTAGAAACAAGACCTTCAAGGAGATAAAGATAAATGAGGTCATAAGGGTGGGGACCCTAATCCAATATGACTGGTACCCTATAAGGGGAGAGGAAGACACCAGGTATGTGCATGCAGAGAAAAGGTCATGGGAGAACACTGTGACAAGGAGAATCCAATCCTACCAAAACCTTGATCCTGAACTTCCAGCCTCCAAAACTGTAAGAAATAAATTTGTCTGGTTTAACCTACCCAGTCTGTGGTATTTTGTTATGGCAGCATCAGCAAACAGCAGCCACAGGAGTAAGTACAATGTGCAAAAACTACTGCTGCCTTAATTACTGCAAACAACTACAAGCTACCATTACTACTAATATTAGCACCATTACTACACGCCTTATTAATAATAAGAAGAATTGGGGGTGGGGGGGTGTACACATAAATGTGTTCGGCATGAAATCTGAATTAATGTCTAACCTAATTTTTAAAGAATTATCTCTTCAAAGGAGCTTTAAAAATGAGAAAAGCATCCTTAGCTCTTCCCATTTTCCCATTTGATGCCAAGTCAAGCTACAGAAACTGCTACACTATTCCTTAATGAGAATTTATGAAGAGGAATTTCAAAACTGATCAACTAAAAGTAGTTAGAATAAACTACCTGAAACAAAAAGAAGTTGACAAGTTACCTTTATGAAGGGCTTCAGCCCCTAAATAAATACAATGCACATTTTTTTTCCTGAGACAGAGTTTCATTCTTGCCTTGGCTGGAGTGCAATGGAACGATCTCAGCTCACTGCAACCTCCGCCTCCCGGGTTCAAGTGATTCTCCTGCCTCAGCCTCCTGAGTAGCTGGCATTACAGGTGCACACCACCACACCCAGCTAATTTTAGACGATGCCCATTTTTAAGTCTTAACAATTCCTCAAGAATAAAAAACTGTAGTGTGCCATATGGTCAGTCAAAAATTTTTTTTTTAATATGATCATGCAAAAATTCACCAAAAAACGTCTGAACTAAAACATACAGTCATCATATCCCAGTATCTATAGAAGATTAGTTCCAAGACCTCCCAAAGATAGCAAAATCCAAGGATGCTCAAGTCCCTCATATAAAACGGTATATTTGCATATAGCCTATGCATATATTCCAATACACTTTAAATGATCTCTAGATTACTTATAATACCTAATACAATGTAAATGCTATATAAAGTCATCACTCTGAAGTATTTTTTATTGTTGTAACATTTTTTATTTCTTTACCCAGCCCCTAAATTTGTAGTGCAAAAACCATGGATATTAGGCCATTTGTACCCAAATATTTCTGTGAAATTATAGATTACCTTTCTTTCCTGCTTCTTTATATTTTTATCTTTATATATGTGTGGTTTCTCAGTTTGCAACTATATTTCTACTAGGGAGGCAAGGCTTCCTGAATTATGTATATTGTAAATACAAGAGCATTCTACCATCATATTCAGAATACTGAATTGTCTCAAAGAAAGAAATGTTTTCTTTTTGTTCTCATTTCCTAACCAAAATTTCATTTTTTGTAACTTTATAATAAACCAAAAGACAACACAGCTTACTGGACAGTTAAAATTGTTACACTTGCCTGAAGTAACAGTGGTCCTAAAGAGTCTTTATCAATAACTCCCTGCCCTGTAGAAGACACATCAGCTTTCTGAACATCATCATCACTGGAAATAGTTTTTCCTGAAAAGACAGAAAGCATTACAACAAACAGCACATGTATCAGTTATAGACTAAATCACCTTCAAATAGTCCCCAGAATAGACAAAAGATACACACACACATGCCCATATATACATACAAAACATTTCCTCATAAGAAAATGATGCCAAAATTTTATAACATCAAAACTAAACTTCATAGTTACCCAGGAAGGCAGAAGATGCCTAAATTGTTTCACTTCTAAATGCACTATCCACAGCTTCCTGAAAGGGAACTAACAAATGACAGGTGCAAAGTGGAACAACACTGGCTTTTCCAATTGTTTGTTAACCATTTCTAAAGGGTATAGCTGGAGGCTCAGCACGGTGGCTCACGCCTCTAATCCCAGCACTTTGAGAGGCTGAGGCAGGCGGAACACCTGAGGGTCACGCGTTTTGCCTGGCCAACATGGTGAAACCCTGTCTCTACTAAAAATACAAAAATTAGCTGGGCATGGTGGCAGGTGCCTATAATCCTCGCTACTCCAGAGGCTGGAGCAGGAGAATTTCTTGAACCCAAGAGGCAGAGGTTGCAGTGAGCCAAGATTGCACCACTGCACTCCAGCACGGGTGACAAAGCAAGATACCGTCTCAAAATAAATAAACAAATGCACAGCTGGTCAACATGTTTGTCTATTCCCATACTTGCTAGCCTCCATCAGTTGTAGTCCCTACTCAAACAAAGGAGCAAAAAGGCAAATATAGGAGCAAGTTCCTTCTAAAACAGGGGTCCCCAATCCCCAGGCCACAGACCAAAATCAGTCTGTGGCCTGTTCGGAACACGGTCACATAGCAGGTCAGCAGCGGGCAAGTGAGCAAAGCTTCATCTGTATTTACAACAGCCCCTCCCTATCATTCACATTACCACCTGACTTCCATCTCCTGTCAGATCAGAAGTAGCATTAGATTCTCACAGATCTGCAGACTCTAGTATGAACTGCGCATGTGAGGAATCTAGGTTGTATGCTCCTTATGATTCTCTAACGCCTGATGATCTGTCACTTTCTCCCAGCACCCCCCCCCAGATGGACCCATCTAAGTACAGGAAAACATGCTCAGAGCTCCCACTGATTCCTCATTATGGTGAGTTGTATAATTATTTCATTGTATGTTACAACGCAATAATAATAGAAATAAAGTGCACCATAAATGTAATGTGCTTAAATCATCCTGAAATCATCCCCCCTACCAGGTCCATGGAAAAACTGTCTTCCACAAAACCAGTCCCTGGTGCCAAAATGGCTGGGGACCACTGTTCTAAAAGACATGAGTGTTTTTATTACCTTGCTCTTTTATTTGACGTATCTGTCTTACTGTTTCCTTTAAAATCGCACATTTATCTGGTTTGACATTGAAATTGTCAATATCACTAAGATTAGCAGATATCAGCTCAGCCAATTCTTCAATATATTTACTCTCCTGCTCCCGTCTCCGCTTTTCACCACTGCAAATTAGACTAAGGGAAAAGGGGTAGAAAGAGGGAAAAGGAGACATGATATACATAAGACAAAAGAGCTGTCAGTGGAATCAGCGCCTAATGTTCTATTGTTTCTTATAGTGTAACTATAAGAAAGTAATACTATTTTTTTTTTTTTTTTTTTTGAGAGGGAGTTTCCCTCTTGTTGCCCAGGTTGGAATACAATGGCTGATCTTAACTCAGTACAACCTCTGCTTCCCACAGTCAGGCGATTCTCCTGCCTTAGCTTCCTGAGTAGCTGGCATTACAGACGTGCACCACCATGCCTTGCTAATTTTTGCATTTTTAGTAGAGACAGGTTTCACCATGTTGGTCAGGCTGGTCTTGAACTCCTGATCTCAGGTGATCCACATGCCCAGGCTTCCCAAAGTGCTGGGATTTTAGGCATGAGCCACTAGGCCCGGCCTATTACTTTCATATGTAAACAAACTAAACTCAGCCAATAGAAACTAAGGAAGTGCTGTCTCGGAGAAGTAGTACAACATAATAGAGATTCATTTAAACCTAAATTCAGTTCCACCTTTGTTAGCTAAGTCGCCTTGGGCACAGTTAGCCTCAGTTCCTTCATCTAGAAAACAAAATAAATAGGGCAGGCACAATGGCTCACACCTGTAATCCCAGCACTTTGGGAGGCCAAGGCAGGCAGATCGCCTGAGGTCCAGAGTTTGAGACCAGCCTGACCAACATGGAGAAACTCTGTCTCTACTGAAAATACAAAATTAGGCAGGCATCATGGTGCATGCCTGTAATCCCAGCTACTCGGGAGGTTGAGGCAGAAGAATCACTTGAACCCAAGAGATGGAGGTTGTGGTGAGTCAAGATTGCACCCTTGCACTCCAGCCTGGGCAACAAGAGTGAAACTCCGTTTCAAAAAAAAAAAGAGAGAAAGAAAATAGGGATAAATCATCTTTACCTCTTAAAGATAATAAAACTAACAAATAAGAACAAAAACAGTGGTAGCTACTTATTAATGATGAGGTTTTATTAATTGCAGTTTGTTATTTTTCAACTATCGCATTAAACCTCAATTGACACTGACTTTGGCAAATACTTTAAAAGCTAGGTAGTGTTGTATAGCTTACATTATTTTGCTTCTAATTTTTAAGCTTCTCATTTCACTTAGTAAAAAAAGGATGCAACCTCACAAGTAACAAAATATCAACTTATTCTTAAACTCATTCTTAAAAGATACCAAAGATGGCTGGGCATGGTGGCTCATTCCTGTAATCTCAGCACTTTGGGAGGCCGAGGAGGGTGGATCACTAGAGGTTGGGAGTTTGAGACCAGCCTGACCAACATGGAGAAACCCCATCTCTACTAAAAATACAAAATTAGCCGGGCATCGTGGCCATGTCTGTAATCTCAGCTACTCGGGAGGCTAAGGCAGGAGAACCCTTTGAACCTGGGAGGTGGGGGTTGCGGTGAGCCGACACTGCGCCATTGCAATCCTACCTGGGCAACAAGAGTGAAATTCCATCTCAAAAAAAAAAAAAGATACCAAAGATTCTTACTTATAATAACCTTGGTTATCTAATTCATAACTCCTACTCCACCTTCCATTCAGAAATTCTTATAGTACCATGAATTGTTAATATTCTACCTTCTATCTGAATCAGCAATTAAAAAAAACTTCTATTACATCAAAAAGATGTCCATCTCATCAGTAACACTCTATTTACCACAAAATGAAACCACAGAAAAAAAAATCTAACCAGAGAATGTAAATGGCAAGTTAAAATGTTAACCTTAAACAAAGGTGGAGGGAGGGGAACAAGTGTGGTAAAGCACCCAGAAATAAATCACCTACCCTTGTCCTGGAGTATCACATGGCAATTTTCGTTTTCGTGAATCAGTGGCCAGTGGATCCAAGTTTTCTCCTAATCCACTCATCTTGAATATACATCAGCAACTAAGAATAATTAGAAATAAGATAAGCACATTAAAAAATATACATGACTCTATGAAGGTGTTGTATGACTGAATGACTGCCTGCTGTAATTCAGAACTACTTTCTCTAAACAGGTAACTCTCAATATTCTTTTTCATAAATGACTATACTGAAAACAACCTCGGATTTCTTATTCTAATATAGTTATGCAGAACATACGTACAACTCCAAGACAGAAATATTACCTCAAATCCTACTAAAAATGTGTATCTTGCAGTGTGCGGTGGCTCATGCCTATAATCCCAGCACTTTGGGAGACCAAGGCAGGTGCATCACCTGCAGTCAGGAGTTCGAGACCAGCCTGGCCAACATGGTGAAACCTTGACTGGCCAACACAGTGAGACCCTATCTCTACTAAAACTACAAAAATTAGCTGGATGTGGTGGCAGGCACCTGTAATCCTAGTTATTTAGGAGACTGTGGCAGGAGAATCACTTGAATCGTGTGGTAGAGGTTGCAGTGAACCAAGATGGCACCACTGCACTCCAGCCTGGGCAACAAGGGCTAGATTCAGTCTTTTTAAAAAAAAAAATTGGCTGATGGGAAAATAATATGCTTTCATTAAAATTTCATTAATGAAGATAAATATGGAGTACTTCTTGTTGAGAAAGATGAGCAGGTTTTAACACTCAGATTACTCAGTAACAATTTAAGACATCTACAAAGCCTTCATTTACTAAGAATTTTAAACTTTGGCTTAGGACATGACAATCACTATTGTAAAGAATAAAATGTCAACCAATGAAGCATAACAATTCTAAACTATTTTTTTATATATTAAAATGCATCTTGCATTCCAGCTAAACTCTGAGACACATGCTGGAGGACATAAATTTCCACTAGATGGCAGAATGATACCAAGAAGGAAGACAGATTTATACAAAATGAAAAAATTTACCCAAGATGCTGATCAAACTTCAAATGTGTAGCTTTAAATTTAAAAAATCAAAAGTAAAAAAACCCAAAAAGTTAAAAATTTAAAAATCACATGATCATAACATAAATCAGAAAATATAGATGACAACACTATCTTTATAGCTGAACTAAATAGTATTAATTACCAAGGAAATGCATTCTATAATTTTGGTTGTAAAATGGAAAGGCTAAAAAGCTGAGATTATTTAAATATTTGTTTTCTCCCCATGACAAGTTTAAATGAAGGAGAGAAAATGACTTAAAGTAACTTTTATTAGTGCTGGCTCTCACTATTATGACTTTTAAGCACAGTCAGATCACACAATCTCAAGGGTACTATATTTTCAAATGTGTCAATGTCATAAAAGACAAAGTCTGTGAACAGTCCAGATTTTAAAGTAAGCTATAAGAGAAATGACAACTAAATGCAATATTTGATCCTAGACTGAATCCTGTACTGGAGGAAAGAAAATGCTATAAAGAATATTATTGGATCAACTGACAAAATTGGAATATGGACAATAGGTAAAAGTATTTACCTCTTACCTAACGTTGTCAATATTCAATCTAATTAAGTTGATATATGAGCAGAGGCTATTACACATGCAAATTAACCTCAGATGGTTAATAAAAGTGTATATATAATGAGTGAATTAATAGGTAGGGCAAGGATGAGGAAGGGAGTTGACACTACGTGAATCCCACTGAAGGGAGAAACTTTAAAACTCTGTACTATTTTCTTGAAACTTCGCTTTAAGTTTAAAATTATCCTCAAATAAAAGAATTTTAAACTTAAAGGTATGTTCAGTTTTGATTTTCCAATTTTCAAATTTTAAAAGAGTAGCTCGAGTAATCCCAGTGCTTTGGGAGGCTCAGGCAGGAGGATCACTTCAGTTCAAGACCAATCTGTGCAACACAGTAACACTCCATCTCTAAAAAAATTTTTTTTAAATTGGCCAGGCATCATGGTGCACACCTACAGTATTAACTATTTAGGAGTACAACAGGAGGACTGCTTGAGCCCAGGAGTTTAAGGCTGCAGTGAGTTGTGATCACACCAATGCACTCCAGCCTGGGCGACCAAATCAGACTGTCTCTTAAAAACAGTAACAATAATAAATAATGATTTAAAAGAATAGTAATTCCGTTCCTTAAGTATAAAAATAGAAAATTCTTGCTATGTCTCTATAATAGGTTTTATACTTTCTTTTACATTTCTTTCAAAGGTTATTTTTAAATTGAATGGCAAACTATCCATTGAGTAAGAATTTTTTTTTTTAAAACAGTCTTAGTATGTCATCCAGGATGAAGTATAATGGCATGATCTTGGCTCACTGCAATCTCTGCTCCCCAGGCTCAAGCAATCCTCCCGCCTTAGCATCCCAAGCAGCTGGGACAACAGGTGAGCACCACCATACCCAGCTGATTTTTGAATTTTTTGGAGAGACAGGGTCTTACCATGTTGCCCAGGCTGGTCATGAACTTCTGGATTCAAGTTACCTGCCTGCCTTGGCCTCCCAAAGTGCTGGGATTACAGGTGTAAACCACCACACACAACCTACATTTCTTTATTTTAAAGATATAGGCTGGGCATGGTGGCTCACGCCTGTAATCCCAGCACTTTGGGAGGCTGAGGCGGGCAGATCACGAAGTCAAAAGATTAAGACCATCCTGGTCAACATGGTGAACCCCGTCTCTACTAAAAATGCAAAAATTAGCTAGGCATGGTGGCACGCACCTGTAGTCCCAGTTGCTCAGGAGGCTGAGGCAGGAGGATCACTTGAACCTGGGAGGTGGAGGCTGCAGTGAGCTGAGATCTTGCCACAGCACTCCAGCCTGGCAACAGCAAGACTCCGTCTCAAAAAATAAATAAAGATAGAATTTACTCCACATTCTAGATATAATTTCCTTACTTTGGCTTTTGTATATAAACTGAATACCTGAAAATGAATGGAGAAACTATTCAGCAGATAACAGTACTTCTTTAATTTGAAATATGTCATTTAGCCTATATTCTCAATATTATTTCCATTCTTTGGTGTTAAATATAAGTTGAATACTCAGTACAGAATAAGGGGTCTACCCACATAACAGGTGGTCAATAAATGTCTTTAATAAGTATTGAATAAATATAAAAGCAACATTCAACCTACTAAATCATATTTTAGAAGTTTCCTTTATTTCTGATCTATAACAATCATTCAATGCGATCCTACTGCTTTAAACTTTTTAAATGTTTACTTCTATAGTTGACATAAAGTGTTACAATAAATTCTGGCAGCATAAATTAAATCAACAGAAAAACTAAGCCATGGCAATCTCTTAATATGCAGGAAAAAAATTAATAAGCACAAATTATCAGTTTAAACCAGAAATGAAATGCATACATATCATTTGTGTTAAGTCAATGTTTATGTGCATATAATGAAACCTAAATATGTCTACGTATGTTCACAGACACATGCAGCTTTTTCTCTTGATCTCGCAGAACAAGCTACACTGTACACATAAGCCTGTGCAATCTTCCTGCTACCAAACGTATTCATTCTGAGTCCAACCTAATTATCCAAAACTGTACCAAAGGAAGGCTGGACACAGTGGCTCATACCTGTAATCCCAACACTTTAGGAGGTCAAGGCGGGTGGATCACATGAGGTCGGGAGTTTGAGACCAGCCTGACCAACGTAGGAAACCCTGTCTCTATTAAAAATACAAAGTTAGCCAGGTGTGGTGGCACATGCCTGTAATCCCACCTACTCAGGAGGCTGATGCAGGAGAGTCGCTTGAACCCGGGAGGCAGAGGTTGCAATGAGCCAAGATCATGCCATTTTACTCCAGCTTGGGCAACAAGAGCGAAACTCCATTTCAAAAATAAATAAGTAAGAAAAGAAAAAGAAAAAAGTACCAAGGGAAAATAACAAAGTCATGAAAATGGTGTTTACACAAACATGAAGGTATAATTATATAAGATATAAAATATTTCTTATTTTTTGTTTTGTTTTGCTTTTGAGATGGAGTCTCACTCTGTCACCCAGGCTGGAGTGCAGTGACACAATCTCATTTCACTGCAACCACCGCCTCCCGGGTTCAATTGATTCTCCTGCCTCAGCCTCCTGAGTAGCTGGGATTACAGGTATGAGCCACCATGCCCGGCTAATTTTTTCTATTTTCAATAGAGACAGGGTTTCACCATGTTGGCCACGTTGTTCTCAAACTCTTGACCTCAACTGATCTGCCCACCTTGGCCTCCCAAAGTGCTGGGATTACAGGCGTGATCCACCATGCCCAGTCTCTATCCTGGTTTTTTAGGAACAGGTTTGACAGATTTGTAGTTCTTACTTAGACATGGACAAACCTGAAGTACATTTACTGTACATCTGTGTAAGACACCACAATGTCTAAGAGTAAATGACAAAGTGTTTTACAACAAAAAGCAAAGTAGAGCAAACATCTGCTGAATTTCATTAAACTGACAAAAATGTTCAACATGAGGAATAAAAAAGCATTTCTGGTCCCCAAAATAATAATTTCAGTATATACAATAATATAATTCCTGAGCACAGAGGTCTATGACAAATGCTTCAGGTACAGTTTTCTATTTGGTATTAATCTTAGTTATAAACAAAAAATCAAAAATGGCATTTGTTTTCGTTGCCATACCTGTTGTCTCCTTCTCACTGAGAGGATATTTTGTTGAGTTTGATAGATTACTCATTTTAAGACATAAAAGGTAAATGCCTACCACAGATGCATTAGATCTAAATCATTTTCAATCAACAGTCAAGAATGAAGAGAGAGGGGAACAAGGTATGTACCAATACCATGAAGTTCGTAAGACCAGCTTACATTTTTACATCATAAACTACAACCCATCTAGTGTAGAGAATATAGAGTTGATAAAATCCATCTTCAAAGAGGAAATAATATATAGCACAACAGCCTCACAATAAGTTTGATTGTAAGAACAGTCTAGGTGAGGTGCGGTGTCTCATGCCTATAATCCCAGCACTTTGGGAGGGTGAGGTGGATCACCTGAGGTCAGCCTGGCCAACATGGTGAAACCTCATCTCTACTAAAAATACAAAAATTAGCCAGGTGTGGTGGTGTATACCTGTAGTCCCAGCGACTCAGGAGGCTGAGGCAGGAGAATTGCTTGAATCTGTGAGGTAGAGGTTGCAGTAAGCCGAGATCACACCACTGCACTCCAGCCTGGATGACAGAGTAAGACTCTGCCTCAAAACAACCACCCCTTCTCCCCTCAAAAAAAAAAAAAAAAAGTCTATTAGCATTGAGTCCCTTCTTAATTCTGACTCCCTACAATTAGATATTATCATCTATAGTTGAATAGAAAAAGAAATAAGGACCACAATATGTACTTGCCCCCAAGTAATCTGTGTTCCCGAAATTGTATCATACATTCAAATAGTGAGATGCATCCATATGTTGAAGTTTCCAATGCACCTCTAATGCACTTAAAAGAAGATACACAATCCAGTCACAGAGGCCTTTTCAAGGCCCTGGCACCACAGTATATAAAGGAGCTACAGTGAGGAACTTTTCATTTTATCAGAATTTAAAGGCTAAAACCAAGTCAATCTTTCAATATAAACTCTTCCACCCAAATCCATGAGCCATTTTTACAATTATTTTCCTCATCTAAAATGTTTCTACTAAAAAAAGTTCTATGCTACACGACTTATATGTATTAATATGGCAATGCATACTTTAAGACTGCATTTAAGCAATATATTCTATGCAATTACTTTTTTTTTTTTTTTTTTTTTTTTTTGAGACAGAGTCTCACTCTGTCGCCCAGGCTAGAGTGCAGTGGCACAATCTCCGCTCACTGCAACCTCCACCTCCCGGTTCAAGCAATTCTCCTGTCTCAGTCTCCCTAGTAAGCAGCTGGAACTACAGGTGCACACCACCACACCCGACTAATTTTTCTATTTTTAGTAAAGATAGGGTTTCACCATATTAGTCAGGCTGGTCAAACTCCTGACCTCAGGTGATCCACCTGCCTTGGCCTCCCAAAATGCTGGGATTACAGGTATGAGCCACCGCATCCAGCCGCAATTACTTTAATATAGAATAGTAACAATCAGAATATCTTTCAATGCTATCAAAAGCTGATGCTAATTCTATATTATATGGAAAAGTCCAAAGTATATCAGTAAGATTTAAAATGACAAGTATCTTAAAAAACTGGATAGAATGTTTCCTATAAATACTATAGGCCTTTCTATACCTAACAAGCTATGAACATGTTGAAGCTTAGACATTAATGAAATGTACAATAAATTGCTAGAAAATGAACTTTCATGGAATAACTAATTATTAAAGCTAAAAAGGAGCAAAGAATTATACTTGCTAGCTCAAAAACCATGACAATTTTGGTACACGGCTTAGCAGCCCTAATCAGCTTTACTTTTGGCTATTTGGGATTAAGACAAGAAGGAAAACGCTTCACTATACATAGCAAATTAGCCAAATAGACATGGATACAGGAAATACTCCCTGTCCAAAAGGAAAAAATATCAATCAACACTACCAGTGATCATTAGGCAAGCAAGAAGTTATTTTGGGGACGTAAGAAAAGCTATACTGTGTCAAAATAGGAAATGGGTTATTCAGTAAATCTAAACTGACATAGAGACCAACTAAATTAATAAGGCAGAGATATAAGGAGATAATTTTGTGGCAGTACAATGTTAGGCATCTCACGTATACTGGGTAATTTATTTACCATGACCCTCCAGAGCATGTATTACTATATTTCCATTTTAGAGATAGAGAAATGGCTAAATAACTTTCCACTAGATCACACATATTCTGGACAGCAGAGCTGGAACTACAGTATGTTTTCAGACTTCATAACCAACAAAATATGTATCAAATGTTTCTTGGGCATTTTATTCCCCTCCCCCCCACAAGCACCAAAATAAGCCATTTACTATAGCTTGTTTTGGTTATATATCCAACCAAAGTATATCCAACCATAACTATATCCAACCAGTTAGCCAGAAAATTTCTCAGCTTATCTGTAAGAACACTGAGAGGTTATGACAGCCATAGTTTATGGGCATGCAGTATTAGGGACAGGGGCAAGGAATTGCTCAAGCTCAGCAGATACTAATGCTCCCTTCAAGCACCCACCTAACCATTACCCTCCAATGTCACTAAACTGCCCTTCGTGGTGGTCTAATATTATCCATGACCCTTACTGCCACTTGAGATGGTCAGTGGCTCACATAGCAAGAGGAAAATTTGAGATCGAAAAGTACAGACAATACCCTAAAATGGTCAGTCAAATATTGTTATTTTTCGGTTTGCTATGATTAAATGGTGAAGCTACTTAACTACCCCAGCAATAATTTAGTTTATCCATCAGGCTTGTTTCCCTAACTTATACAAGGTATGATTAAATACACTAATTAGAGAGAGGTTTGCTGTATTTCTAGAGAATCACGGCAACTTAAGGAAATTTTTTTCAAACAGCTGTGGATCTGAACTGGTTTATTAAAAACTGCTTTCAAGCACAATGCAAAAGCAGAGACTGCTCAAGCCAATCAGAAAAAAAAAACAAGTTCTTGGGAAGAATGAGACAGTCATACATAAAAGTTCTACCCAAACTGACATCCCTCATCAGACAACTTAGAAAATCACCACCACTAGTTAATACAAGGGCTTAATCTTACAAGGTTTTTTCTCTACCCTAAAAATATCAAAAAGTTTCTTAATTTTCTTTGATTCAATCCATTGTCCAGACCCTTACTAATAAAGCAAGTGGAGCTCCAAGAGAACTGGCACCATGGAGAAAAGGACTGAAGAGAACTGTAACATGTGTATGTAAGCAACAGGGGAAGGCAGGGAAGAGACAAGTTCATAAACATGGAACTGTTAGAAAAGCTTCCTCCCCAAGTGGATGACTCTTCTAGTTAGTATCTCCTACCTTTGTTTACCTTCTACGCTGGTAAGGAAGAGCTATGAGGAGACAAAGCAGGAAGGGAAAGAGAAGGAAACTTTTTTAAATTTATTTACTTACTTATTCTTCTTCTGCTTCTTCATCCTCTGTCAGAGAGAGGCAAATTTTTTATATCATTTTGTTTTGTGGCTGATAATTTGCTATTATGTTTTGTAGGATAAACTATAATGCAATCCCTCCCCTTTTTTTTTTTTTTTTTCAATTTAATTCCATTTCAGCTTACACATTTTGCATGCCCAGAATCATTTTAGGCCCAGAAAACAGAGATAAAATGACACTACCTACCAACTTCTAGAACTCTCAGGCTAGCAGAACAGGAAACCATAAAAACAAATTTGATAAGTGTTTAAAAGAGAAGGAATCGTATGAACCCAACAAATAGGAAAGCTAGGAGCCTACAGTTTTTAGAAACAAAACATACCATGATATCTACAAGAAACTACCTTGGTGGAAATATACACAAGAAAATAGTATAACCTCAGTTCTTGGTAATATCTTCTTCACTATCTTTCCTTTATAATGCCAGCATATTGGATGAAGGGGTAGCAAGGAACAATAAAGTAAAATATCCTATTTTTAATATATAAATTGAACAGAAAAGCATCTGAATGTAAATTATTTTATGCACAAGGTTTCATTCTCTTCTCCCATCTTGCACATTTATGTTCTAGTTTAAACCTGATAAAGTTGAATTCAAACATAAACTCCCCAGAGACTACAGTACCAGAACTGGGCATACCAATTAGCCAACACAGGTGTTAGCTGCAACTGGAAGCTTGTTGCCAAGAGACCTCTCAACCTCTACATGAGCAACAGAGTTGAAGTTCACAGATATACACTGTGCAGAAGGAATTAAGGAAGCCAATTTTATCTAAATCTAAGTCAAATTACTCTCTCCTGACAGCATACTAACTAGTGGGGTAACTTTTGTTTTAAAGGTTACACTGACTTCTAAATTTAATACACTGAATCTAACTCATATACAAGAACAGACTTAAGTCTATGTTTCATAAACTTGAATTTGGCTTCATTTTAAACAACCTATTACCAGTCATACTTCTTCCTCATCAATTACCACCAGCAGCCACCAAAATGACCTTTATACTAAAAGTTTTTAATAAAGGTAACTGAAACATTTCCTATTTTATTTTTAACCTTAAGTCATTAATTCTTTTTTAAATCTCTCCCACATCCCTTTTCTATCTAGAATATTTCCGCAAGATTAATTTGTCACTTCTGGTAAAACCATCCCCAACCTCCCAATTAGACAAAGTTTTTTATCCCAAGCACTTTCCATACTTTCATTATAACATTTTATATATTACACTATTTCTGTCTCTGCTTCCTGCCTTGTAAGCTCTAAACCGTAGCATAAACTTGTATGTAACTCTATTTTATTATAAATTCCTTTTCTTTTTAACTACTAGCACTATTCCTCTTCTCTTTTCCAACTCCATTTCTCCTTTGCCTTCCCATCAGCTGTACTTTTGACCAAAACTCCACATCTTTTTTTGTTGTTTTGGTTTTTCTTCTTTTTTTTAAACTCCACATCTTCTTGAAATACAGAGAAGAATCTCCTTTTGCAGAGGTAGAAAGAGAAAATTTGGACGGGTGTGGTGGCTCACACTTGTAAACACAGCTTGGACCCAGAACTTCAAGACCAGCCTGGGCAACATGGCAAAACCTCATTTCTACAAAAAATACAAAACACTTAGGAATGGTGGCGCACACCTGTAGTCCCAGCTACTCAGGAGGTTGAGGTGAGAGGATCACTTGAGCCCAGGAGGCAGAGGTTACGGTAAGCCAAGGATCGTGCCACCGCACTCCAGCTTGGGCAAAGGGAGTGAGACCCTGGTCCTGAGGGGTGGAAGGAGTGTGGATTTTGTCATCATCTGTACTGCTGCTTAGTCTGTGGCTCAGTATTTTTTTTCCCTGACCTCACCGCTTGTTACTCCTCAACAATTATTAAATAACTTTAAAGTCAAAAGAATCCTTAAAAAAAAATGTTTCCGGGCAGCTGCAGTAACTTACACCTATAATCCCTGCACTTTGAGGGGGCCGAGGCAAGAGGATTGCTTGAGCCCAGCAGTTTGAGACCAGCCTGGGCAACAGAGTGAGACTCTCTCTCCATAAAAAAAAACACAAAAATTAGCTGGGCATGTTAGCATGTGCCTGTGGTCCCAGCTATTTAGGAGGCTCAGGTGAAAGGATCACCTGAGCCAAGGAGGTCAAGTCTGCAGTGAACCATAATCACTGCACTCTAGCCTGGGGGACAGAGCAAGACCCTGTCTCAAAACAACAACAACAATAATGGTTTCTATATCCCTAGAACAAAATTTGTGTCTGATAACAAAATTTGTCTTTTCAAATAAATCTCCAAAGCCACTATTCATCTAATGATGACAACAATACCAATAATAAGTAAGAAAATATACATCAAAAAGTCAAAAAAGAAAAAAGCTCTCAACATTATTTGTTTTCTGGAGGGTGGTGTAGCACTGGTAAAAAGGTTAACAGGTATCAGAACTGAAATTCAATAAAAACCCTGGCCCTCTCCATTCCTCTCCAAAAAATAGCTACTGTATTATGTGGAGCTAAAAACTTACACCATTAGGTCAAGATTCTTCCAGGTAAGAAATGTGCAGCAAGTAAAAATATAAAATACTGAAAACTAGAGGAGAAGCATATCACTCAATTTAAAATACAACATTAAAAAAATAAAAATAAGCCTGGTGATTAAACTCTATAAAAAATTCTTGGCTGGGTGTGGTGGATCACACCTGTAATCCCAGCACTTTGGGAGGCCGAGGTGGGTATATCACAAGGTCAGGAGTTTGAGACCAGCCTGGCCAAGATGGTGAAACTCTATCTCTACTAAAAATACAAAATTTAGCTGGGCATATTGGCGGGCACCTGTAATCCCAGCTACTCGAGAGGCTGAGGTAAGAGAATCACTTGAACCTGGGAGGCAGAGGTTACAGTGAGCCAAAATTGTGCCATTACACTCTAGACCAGGCAACAGAGCAAGAATCCATCTCAAAAAATAATAATAATAATAAAAATAAAAAATAAAATACAACATAGCTTGGTTTTTTTCTTTGTTGCTGTTCAAAGGTTAGTTTCATGATCCATTACTTTAAAGACTTTTTTTCTGTACTTCAAAAAACCTGCCTATGCATGTCTAGTAAATGAAGTCTATGCATTACTATTAGAGAATATCTGAGGCAAGAAAACTTTATTATGAACTTCTGTAAAATCATCCATACACCTAAACTGGTTAAAACCAAAATCTACTTCAGCAAGTATCTTGTGGTCACTGTTCAACATATTGGGTGTTGTCCACATAGAAAAAAGAAATTGTATCCCTGATGCTAAGTGATTGGAGTAGATGAATTGTTGATCAAAACAGACAAGGTACTTTGCCTTCAAGGAGCTGATGACTCAGTGTCAGCAATTGACAAACTAGTAAGTAAATCATCAGCAACTATATTATATGCTACAAAACATCTTTATATAAATTAACGGTGGCCGGGCGCAGTGGTTCACGCTTGTAATCCCAGCACTTTGGGAGGCCGAGGTGGGTGGCTCATGAGGTCAAGAGATTGAAACCATTCTGGCCAACATGGTGAAATCCCATCTCTACTAAAAAAATACAAAAATTAGCTGGGCGTGGTGGCCCATTCCTGTAGTCCCAGCTACTCAGGAGGCTGAGGCAGAAGAATTGCTTGAACCCGGGAGGCAGAGGTTGCAATGAGCCAAGATTGCACCACTGCACTCTAGCTGGCGACAGAGCAAGACTCTGTCTTTAAAAAAAAAAAAAAATTAATGGTGAATCTGTGATTCAGAAACAGAAATAATTGAGTACCACACATAGCCTGTAAGGTTATAAAGCTATTCAAAGTTCTAAATCTCTGTAGTAGATCTGGTTCTTACTAATAAAAGAAGTAGAGTCAGGTTAACAACTAAACGCCCCTGAAATTGGCCAAACTTCAGATTGGTTACCTCAGACCTCCTCCGTATTTAACTTCTGCTATGTGGGTTATGTCAGTATTCACTATGTTAGAAATTAAAACTTAGAAACATAGCTTTTTTTTTTTTTTGGAGACAAGGTCTCAGCTCTGTGGCTCAGGCTGGGCTTCAGTTGCAGCACAGAATAAAAGCAGCTGTAGCAGGAACTGGATGTGCTACAAGACACCAAATACAGCAAGGTGAAAGGTTTAAGTCAAATGTTTCTAGAGTTCCAACCAAATTCACTAGATCTCAAGCCTTTTGATCTCAGGATTCCTTTATCTCTTGAAAACTGGAAACCTGTAATAACTTCTGCTATGTGGGTTATGTCAGTATTCACTGTATTAGAAATTAAAACTTAGAAACATTCATTTTATTGAGACAGGGTCTCAGCTCTGTCGCCTACAATAGAGTCCAGTGTGGTGTGATCACAGCTCACTGCAGCCTCGATCTGCTGGACTGAAGTGATCCTCCCACCTCAGCCTCTCAAGTAGCTGGGACCACAGGAATGTGCCACGATGCCCAGCTGATTTTTTTTTTTTTAGTAGAGACAAGGTCTTGCTATGTTTCCCAGGCTGGTCTCAAACTCATAAGCTCAAGCGATTCTTCCACCTCAGCCTCCCAGAGTGTTGGAATTACAGGCATGAACCGCCACACCACACTCATCAACTTTTTTTTTTTTTTTTTTTTTTTTTTTTTTGAGAAGGAGTTTTGCTCTTGTCACCCGGGCTGGGCTGCAGTGAAATGGCACAATCTTGGCTCACTGCAACTTCTGCCTCCCAGGTTCAGGCAATTTTCCTGCCCCAGCCTCCCAATTAGCTGGGATTACAGGCACCTACCGCTGCTACCACCATGCCCAGCTAATTTTTGTATTTTTAGTAGAGACAGGGGACAGGGTTTCACCATATTGGCCAGGCTGGTCTCAAACTCCTGACCTCAGGTGATCTGCCCAATCTTGGCCTCCCAAAGTGCTGGGATTGCAGATGTGAGCCACTATACCTGGCCCTCATTCACTTTTTAAAGCCCATCATATATTAAAACAACAATTTTTGCAAAAAAAAAAAAAAATTCTGAAACAATATAATGAGAACATTGACAGTGTTTACATATTTGTAAATAATTAGCTGACTTAATAGAAAACAATTATTTACTTCTGCATTCAACCTGGTACAATTTTGATTAAAGTATATAAAGAAAATCTGCCCTCACAAAGACAAAAAGGAAGGATTATTTTAATAGCCTTTTATAAATAATTATTGATATTATTTCCGGTTATTACAGTAAAACAAATGGTAATTTCTTAAAGGTTAGTTTTATAGAAAAGAAAAAAATAATTTCCCCTCTACCCTATCTGAGTTCTTAGTTGGGACAGACCCCTTAACAAAAGACAAATTAACCAAAGAAAATCAGAAATATAGTAAGTATACCTCATATATACATGAGAGATACCCAGAAAAATGAGTAAATTTGTTCATTTCTAAGAGCCGGCTTAGAATTCAGACTTAAATGCCATCTGCAGCTGAAACAAAGAAAGAAGGGCACGGGGGCTAGGGGGCAACGGTTATGGAGAGGTGACCAAGAAAAGCATGGTAAACAACAGTAAGGCTTGTTATATAGATTTAAGTCTATGCCTTCTCCACCGATAAGTTTCTAGTGATTGAATCATTCTTTTCCTGGTAATGAGGAAGACAGTCTTACAAGGGAGATTTCCTTTATAGATATAAATTTTCCCTTATAAAAGGGTAACTTCTACTCTGTTTTCAGAACTTCTCCTGGGTCTCAAAATAATTCTTACACCAAACAGGCATATTTTAGGGCATATTCTAGTCTCCTAAAGCAGCAAAGTGGAATCTGAAACCGTATAAATGAATTTTCATGCTGTCTCATTAAAATGCATTGGATCTAACTTGTACTCTGAACAGATCTTTAACCCAAGCATCACTGTATAATCAAACACTGGTCATTTAGATAATACAAGTTCATTCAGTTTAAGTAGATCTTTCAAATGCTGGTACATTTCATTATACTATTTTTTTTAACCCATATTCGTTAAATGTCACCACTCCTCTCATCAGGAAATAAAAAGCTGTCATGTTCAGGATGGCAGATTCAAGTTTACTCACTTATAATTTCACTTGAAGCTCAAATGTTATCATTGTCAACCAATACAGTCAGATGTTTTCCCTGCAGTGATAGGTCCACTTCCCTCAATTTCAAGACAGTCTCCAAATAACCAAGATTCAATAGCCATGGTGTGTCATTCATTCAAGTAAAAATGGTGTTCCACGAAAAAAGCAGATACTTCAGTTCACAATGCAAACAACTGCACAAGTCCTTTTCCTGGAGACAACCATCATACTTCAGTAGGCAGAAGTCTTTGTGCACATTTTCCATTCTCATCACACAGAATATTAAAAAAAAAAAACTTAAGGGTAGAGATGAACAATGTTGCTGCTTCATGATGGACAATCCTAAGTGGAAAACTGATTTTTTTCTTTATGAGCTTATGCCAGTGAAGAATGTAATGTCTACCTAATAGAGTCTGGAGCCACTGCCTTAATTCATGGTAAGGTGTCAGCAATTTTATGCATCACTGCTTTTGCACCACCAGTGCAAACATCAACAGGATGAAAATAGCAAATAACACATTAGCATTATTATGAGAACAGTCTTAACCATGCAGATCCCTAAAATGCTTAGGAACTTCTAGGGGTCCATGCACCACATGTTGAGAGACACTGTATCAGATTAAGGTTGAGGCCGAGAGCTTGAAACTGGTCTGGCTTCTCCAAGATACTCCACATTCATGTAATAAATGTTTTAGGGTTAGGAGCAGTGGCTCATGCCTGTAATCCAATACTTTAGGAGGCTAAGGTAGGAGGGTCACTTGCCAGGAGTTCAAGACCAGCCTGGGCAACTCAGCAGGACCCTGTCTCTACAAAATACAAAATACAAAAAAAAAAAAAAAAAAGCCAGGTGTGGTGGTAATAAAGTAAGCAGATAACTAAGTAAATAAACAGATGCTTTAGTACCTACTAACTGCAGGTCTATATAAACAAGTCATGTTGTGAGATCAAAAGAACATGGAGACTTCTGGATAGAATAACAGAGAAATGCTGCTATCGATCAACAACACCTTATCCCCTTGCTCCAAATAATAACAGATTAAATACGAATTTTGTATTAACTTCAGAAGACACAGTTATGCTCAAACATGACAAATATATTTGTGGACCATAACAGAGGGAAAACATAAAGCAATAAACTAATAACACCATGAACCCAGCTGAGCTCTAGGGCAAGAAACAAGCAAAGGCAGTCAGGAAATCAAATCATGCACAAGATAAGAGAACCAAAAGCTCATCTCATAGGTAGAAACAAAAAAAGTCTCATAGGTGGAAACCAAACAAAAACTTCTGAAAGGAAGGTGAAAAAAGGTATTATCAATAGCTAAAGTTATTACGTCAAACTGCCACCAGCAGTTGTAGAGGGAATAAAAGGTACTCTATTATATATGTACCTCATATATATATGGGGTTATTTTTGTATTTTTAGTAGAGACGGGTTTTATTATGTTAGGCTAGTCTCGAACTCCTCACCTCAGGTGATCCGCCCACCTCAGCCTTCCAGAGTGCTGGAATTACAGGCGTAAGCCCAGCCTCTATTTTTAAAATAATAATTGAAAGCCATTAAAAGTGATAAAAAGAAATGCAAGAGCCCTGCAGTGCTCACGCCTGTAATCCCAGCACTTTGGGAGACTGAGACAGGCTTAACACCTGAGGTCAGGAGTTCAAGACCAGCCTGGGCAACATGGTGAAACCCTGTTTCTATTAAAAATACAGAATTAGCTGGATGTGGTGGTGGGCATCTAAAATCCCAGCTACTCATGAGGTTCGGGCAGGAGAATCGCTTGAACCTAGGAGGCAGAGGCTGCAGTGAGCCCAGACTGCACCACTGCACTCCAGCCTGGGCAACATGAGCAAAACTCTGTCTCAAAAAAATAAAAATAAAAAAATAAATAAAGACTCTGGTCTCAATTTAAAAAAAAAAAAGAAAAGAAACAAGAATAAATGGACATTAAAAGAACTATAAGCTTTCACGAATTAGTAAGAATTTGAAAAGATAGTATCATCAATTATCCGTGGCCAAATTCTGGATGGACATGGGATACCTGTCTGAAACCAAGAATCATTAGACAAGGTTAATTCCTAGACTGGACAAACACACAGCATCATCATCAGTGAACAAAAAAAGCGACAGATCCAACTCAAAGGAAGCATAGTGAAGTAAAGGGAGAAAAACACAGACTTGAGAGCTGATTTGAGCCCAGCATGATCTTACCAAATTTGTATCTCTTAACCTCAATTTCATCTTCTCTAAAATAGACATCCATCACTTTTACAAAGTTATTGGAAGGATTAAAAAAATATAGGTAAAACAAAACCTCAGTGATGTTGGCGAGGCTCTTGAAAAATGGCTCCCTCAAGAACCGTATGATTTACAGACAGAATCAAGGTTACTAAGAAAAACAGAATTTGGCCTCTTAACTACAAAGTAACTAAGTCTACAACCTAGTTTATAATAAAAGATATTCGTGTTTTCTAATTCCTATATTACTGATACAGACAGGAGACAGGGAAATACTGTGGAGAAGAGGGCGGTTCCCTGGCAAAGGCCCCACCCTCAAGCCTTGGAAACCCACAGCCCTAAATAAGAACAAGCATTCCCGTCTTCGTGCCTAAAAGTTGCCTTTTGACCTGCCACACCCCAATATCCTGTACCCATATAAAGCCCAAGCCCTGGCTCCACAAGGAAATGAATAGAAGAGCAGAAGAAGAGCAGAATGGCGCAGCAGAGGAGAGAAGAGAAGGAACATCTGAACACTGAGAGGAGTTCGGCTGAAGACAGTCTGAGAGGAAATGGGTCACTGGATGGCCGAATTCCAGGGGAAGATCATCTTCCCACTCCATCCCCTTTCCAGTTCCTCATCCATCCCCCTTACAGGTATTTCCATCCCTCAATAAAATCCCCGCATTCACCACCCTCAAATCCGTGTGTGACCTGATAATTCCTGGATGCTGGACAAGGACCTGAGTACCAAGACGGCCCTGAGCTATTTAACACTTAAGCCATCCATGGTCAGCAGCAAAACTAAAAGAACATACTGTACACATGCCCACTTGGGCTTTGAGAGTTGCAGTCTCCCACCCCTAGACACTGCCATGAGGACAGAGTCCAGAGGCACTCATCCCGGTTCCTACACCTGCCCGTATGCATGCTTCCCCTCCCAAAAGAGGTCTGAGAGCAGAAAAGATGAGCCACGGCCCTTCTGGCAAGTCCTGCAAGGTTGTGGGATGGGGAGTCAGGGAACTCTCCCATTTCATTAGCTGAATAAATTAAGCAAATAGTCTAAATCTTGGTACCTACAAGAGAATAAGAGATGTCTCTTGAGAAATACTAAATTCTCAAAGATGCTAAGATCTTCAAATAGAAAAGTTTTGTTAGTGCTCTTGAATTGTTCTATTAGGCACTTAAAATGTTTCCTAAAAACCTCTCTGATACCGTACATTTCTCTGTCAAAAGAATTTGTAGAAACAGAACTCTTATTAGGAAAGGCATTTGGGTTACAAGTGACCAAGGACTACTTCTCCCCTAAAAAATCATGTTAACGTTCATAACTGATTGCTCTGCATTTTTTTTAATGTAAAGACACTGGCAATTTAACTAGCCTAAAAAAAGTCCCTTACTATTCATCACTCTTAATAAAATGGCTTCCTTTCCAACTGCCAAAAGGAAAATGGTAAGAAACTTAGGCTTCTCCTATTTCAAATAAAATTGAGAGCTATTTAAGTATTGAAACACCAACAGTTTACATGGTGCCTTCACACCACAAACTACGCTTAACAAAAACCCAAATAAAAATTATCATACACAAAAATAAATTTCAACTTTCTTCTTAGCACCTAGGAATCACAGCCTTAAACTACTAAATCATGTCTGGAAATAAAAAGACAGTAGGATTACAGCTGTGCATGGCCAATTTATCTTCTGAAGTCAAAGCATGTCTCCTGTTACCTTGCAGCAAGTCAACGTGATCTGCATATCAATATACCAAATGGTGGCAGTATCTGAAACCTATACCAACCACAGAAGGTGTTATTTTAACTAACAAGTTGGGGCAACATTATGAGCTTTGCAGTTTTATTCTATTCTTTTTGAATTATTATAATTTAAAGAAAATTTTAAAAGGCTAAGAACCCAGACAAAAAAATTATGTCATTCCAATTCTATTTATGTCACCCTCCAGTAAAATAGCCTTATAAATAGCTTTGCAAAGAGAACAGCAATATACCAATAGTTGAGTTTAGAAAAAAAGTTAATTTCTACAATTTAGTTTTCTACAATAGGACAAAATTTTATGGTAAAGATATTAAAGAAGGGCTAAATCAAACAATATAACAGAAGAGCTATCTGGAATGTGTTACATTATTATTTGTAACAGCACAGAAACTATAAAAGATAAATTCCATGTAAATGAATTAAGTAGTCTACATTGCTGATCTGTAGAATGCTTTTGTACTCATACTGTGTAAGTTTAATATATGGAGCTCATTAAAGATTTATAGTTAGTTTCTTGTATTAATGACAAGCAATACATGATGGAAAATATATTTAAAGCTTAGGAACATGTGTTGAGCATGTGTATGCATACAAGGCTTTCGAAGTTGCTTTAAAATGTGAAAATGAATATGGCTCCCCCCCATTATCCTTGATAAATGTCAGCTGTCATGTACTCGTGTCCAATACATACTATTTTTCACACAGCAGAAGCCCAGAAAACACAATTTTGAACCCACCAGCTGCATGTAATGGTTATACATAAGCAAATTGTATTTGAGGTCAGAAGTTTAAGGGATTTCAATATCAACTTCTAAATAAGGCAGGCTTTATATGTTAAATACAACACAGATTCAAAAACATACTCTAATTAGAAGTTTTTAGAAACAGACAAAATCCTAAGAAGGCAATTACTCAAAGTTTGGCACATGAGAGACAGGTAATTTATAACGGTGATACAAACTGGACTATTTGTACAGCAGTTCACCTTTTATTAGATTACTGAGCTGATATTTAGGTCAATTCTATTTCCTAAGTTACAAAATTAAGTATTATAAAGCTATATATAACCGATCTGACGATTGTCATGTCTATATCTAAAAGCTTAGCAGAAAGTAAACCACCTTAACCTTTTCTTTGCTATGGTTTGAATATAGTTTATCTCCACAAAAATTCATGTTGAGGCGTGGCCCCCAATCTTGTGGTATTCAGAAGTGGTACCTTTAAGAGGTAATTAAGTCATTAAGACGGATTAATGCCTTTCTCACTCCCTCCAGTTCTTGCTCCCACTGGTTTGGATTAAAGAGTGGGTTGTTATAAAGTGAGACCACCTCTTGTGTTGGTCACTCTGCACATGTTGCTTCCCCTTCCACTTTTCCACCGTAGTGTTATGACATGGCACAAGGCCCCCACCAGAAGCTGACCAGATCTCAAACCTCTCAGCTTCCAGAATCTTGTGCTAAATATACCTCTTTTATAAACTACCTAGTTTCTGTTGCTGTAACACAATACCACAAAACAGACTAAGACATTCTTTGACTTTAATAATAAAATACAACTATCAATAGAAATTGTCTTTTGAAAGCATCCCCTGTATAGTATGTGAATTATACTCAAAATAAATTGCCTTTTACAGTAAGTTGTTATATGAGCAAAACTAAATTCAAGATATTTAAGGTTTTTTTGGGGCTAGGCACAGTGGCTCATGCCTGTAAACTCAAAACTTCGGTAGGCCAAGGAGGGCAGACAGCTTGAGCCCAGGAGTTCGAGACCAGATTGAGCAACATGGCAAAACCCCATCCCTACCAAAAATACAAAAAATTAGCTGGGTGTGGTGGTGCATTCCTGCAGTCCCAGCTACTCAGGTGGCTGAGATGGAAAGACTGCTTCAGCTTGGAAGGTGGAGGCTGGAGTGAGCCAAGATCACACCACTGCACTAGAGTCTGAGTGACAGACTATGACTCAATCTCCCAAAAAAATTTTTAAAAAGACATGTAAGCTTTTAAAATTATAAAAGTGGCTGGACATGGTGGCTCACGCCTGTAATCCTAGCACTTTGGAAAGCCAAAGCAGGCAGACTGCCTAAGGTCAGAAGTTCGAGACCAGTCTGGCCAACATGGTAAAACCCTGTCTCTACTAAAAATACAAAAATTAGTTGGGCATGGTGGTGCACGCCTGTAATCCCAGATACTCGGGAGGCTGAGGCAGGAGAATCACTTGAACCCGGAGGTGGAGACTGCAGTGAGCTGAAATCACACCACTACTCTCCAGCCTGGAGAACAGAGTGAGACTCCATCTCAAAAAACAAAACAAAACAAAAAAAAAAATTATAAATGCATTAATCATCTCCTACATACCATCATAAAAACAAGTTACCTCCACATTTTAAATACAATATCACTAGTCAGCAGTCTTCCTCACATAGAGGATGACTCTCTTAAACGGTTAAAAAATATATACAAAGGAAGAGAATAAGACATCAGATCATCTCAAATAAAACAACTGGAGCTTTTCTATTTGTAAACTACTGCACTTAACTAGTCCTGAACAGCAGATCCACCAGGACTATGACTTTTTTGAATTTTTTAAAATTGTATTTATAAACTTGAGAGCAAAAATTGATTTCTGGAGGTATTGTGCAAGACAGCATAAGCATCTCACAGACATTTAGTAAACAAATAGAAAAAGTGAAGATGGATCTGGGTATGGTCTTTTTAAGAATATATTCTTTTTTTTTTTTTTTGAGATGGTTTCGCTGTTGTTACCTAGGCTGGAGTGCAATGGCACGATCTCAGCTCACCGCAACCTCCACCTCCTGGGTTCAAGCAATTCTCCTGACTCAGCCTCCCAAGTAGCTGGGACTACAGGAGCGCACCACCATGCCCAGCTCATTTTTTTTTTTTTTTTTTTTTTCCAGTAAAGACAGGGTCTCACCATGTTGACCAGGATGGTCTCAATCTCTTGACCTCATGATCCACCCACCTCGGTCTCCCAAAGTGCTGGGATTATAGGCGTGAGCCACCGCGCCTGGCCCAAGGATACAGTGTTTCAATGTAAACTCTCTTGACACATGAAAAAGATATGCTGCTTGAATTTATATTGAACATATAATTACAGGATAACCCCTATAAAGAGACTGAATACAGTTTTTTAAAAATTGAAGTGAGTGCAATTAACATGTTATTTTTGAAATCTAACAATGTTTGAGACAGGAAACCTTTTGAGATCAGGTTCATGAGAAAATCATATTTTTCCATAAAATTTCTTTATGACATCATAGTGCTCTTAGCAGTTTTGCAAACATCAGCTAGATCTTTAACAGCTTTACTGAGATATAATTCACCTATTATATGCTTACAGTACATGACTGGCTTTTAGTATATTTCAGAGTTGTGTAACTCTCACTGTAATCAATTTTAGAACATTTTCATTAACCCAAAAAGAACATCCCTTAGTTGTTATTTCCCCTCCTCCCATTCACACTTCTCAACTTCATATAACCCAGCCTCCAACCCATTCACCTCTACCCTTGGCAACCACTCAGGTATTTTTGTCTTTATGGATTTACCTATTCAGGACATTTAATATAAATGGCATCACACAATATCTAATTCTTTGTGAAGAGCTTCTTTTACTTAGCATAGTGTTTTCAAATACATCCACATTGTAGTACATATCAGTTCAGTCATGCCTAGCTTAACGACAGGGATGCATCCTGAGATATGTGTCTTTAGCCCATTTCATCATTGTGCAAACATCACAGAGTACATCTTAACAAACCAAAAAATATAGCCTAAACCTAGGCTATATGGTATAGCCTACAGCTTCTACACAATAAACCTATGCTGCATGTTAATATATTGAACACTGCAGGCAATTTTAATACAATCGTATTTGCGTATCTAAACATATCTAAACACAGAAAAGATTCAGTAAAAATACAGTATTATAGTCTTATGGATCCACTGTGATATATATGGTCCTAATCCTTCATTAACTAAAACACTGTTATGTTACATGACCGTACTTTATATTTCTGGCTAATACTTCATTGTACGGATACATCACATTCTATTTATCCACTTATCAGCTGATGAAAATTTAAGTTGTTTTTCTCCTATTACGAATACTGTTGCTATGAATATTTGCGTACAAGTTGTGTGATTATGTATATTCTTTTTTTTTTTTTTTCCTAAGAAGGAGTCCTGCTATATCATTCAGGTTAGAGTGCGGTAGCACGATCTCGGCTCACTGTAAGCTCCACCTCTCTGGTTCAAGTGATTCTTCTGCCTCACCCTCCTGAGTAGCTGGGATTGCAAGCGCACATCACCACACCCAGCTAATTTTTTTGTATTTTCAGTAGACATGGGGTTTCACCACGCTGCCCAAACTAGTCTCTAACTCCTGATCTCAGGCAATCCACCCACCTCGGCCTCCCAAAGTGCTGGGATTATAGGCGTGAGCCACCGTGCCCAGTCAATTATGTATATTCTTTTTTCTTTTTTTGAGACAGTCTCACTCTGTTGCCCAGGCTGGAGTGCAGTGGCACAATCTCAGCTCACTACATCTCCGCCTCCTGGGTTCAAGCGATTTTCCTGCCTCAGCCTCCTGAGTAGCTGGGATTATAGGCATGTACCACCATGCCTGGCTAATTTTGTATTTTTAGTAGAGATGCGGTTTCACCATGATGGTCAGGCTGGTCTTGAACCCCTGACCTTGTGATCCACCCACCTCAGCCTCCCAAAGCGCTGGGATTACAGGCATGAGCCACCGCATCCAGCTGATTACATGTATTCTTAAATGAGAAATCATGGGCACTAATAATAAAAAAAGATTTCAGCTAGGTGCAGTGGCTCACACCCAAACTGTAATCTCAGCACTTTGAGAGGATCACTTGAGGTCAGGAGTTCAAGACCAGCCTGGCCAACCTGATGAAACCTATCTCTACTAAAAACACAAAAATTAGACAGGTGTGGTGGCATGCACTTGTAATCCCAGGTACTCAGGAGACTGAGGTAGGAGAATCGCTTGAACCCAGGAGACGGAGGTTGCAGTTAGCCAAGACTGTGCCACTGCACTCTGGCCTGGGCAACAGAGCAAGACTCTTGTCATAAAATAAAATATATAAAATAAAATAAAAACAGGTTTGATAATATATGCAAATGATGCTTCCAAAGTTCACTAGTAAATAGTAAAGAAGCCAGGTTCTTTAAAAACATTTATTCTAAAAATCTAAACACCATCATGGAATCTTAACTATGATTAATATGTTAATAGGCTCTAATGGGGAAAGCAAACAACATGCAAGAAGAAATGGATAATGTAAGCAAAGAGATGAAACTCTAAGGAGGAATCAAAAGGAAAGGTTAGGCCAAGGTACCTCATGCCAGTAATCCCAGCACTTTGGGAGGCCAAGGCTTGTGGATCACCTTATGTCAAGGGTTGGAGACCACCCTGCCTAACATGGAGAGTTCCCATCTCTAATAAAAATACAAAATGTAGCCGGGTATGGTGGTGGGCACCTGTAATCCCAACTACTTGGGAGGCTGAGGCAGAAGAATCACTTGAACCCAGGAGGCAGAGATTGCAGGAGCCAAGATTACACCACTACACTTTAGCCTAGGCAATAGAGCAAGATTCTGTCTCAAAAAAAAAAAAAAAGGACAGGTTAGAAATCAAAAAGACTAACAGAAATGCAAAATGCTCTTGATCAGAAGACCAAACACAGGACGGGGTACCAGTGAGACTTAAGATCAATACAAACTCCCCAAAACTGAAAAAGAAAGAGCAAATGAAAAAGAACAGAATATCCGAGAATGGTAGGACAGTGATAAAAAGGTGTAACACACACAAAATGGGAATCCTATTCAATGAAATTTTAGATAAGGCAAAACAGTAGTGACATAAAGCAGATCAGCGAGAGGTTTCTTCTGGTTACTAGGGACCAGTGGAAATGACTGATTGCACAGAGGCACAAAGAACTTTAGGGGATGGTAGAAATGTTTTATATCATGACTGTGGTGATGGTTACATTTGTCAAAACTCATTAAATTGTAAATTTAATGGTAAATGTTGGTAAATGTTTTGTATGTATATTATGCTTTAATAAAGTTGGTTTTTGAAATCAACTACTTAAAGTTAAGGAAAATTACAGTGCTTATTGCTAATCCTATGATAAACAAAGAAGTGATATGAAACAGCTAACAAGAAACAATGCATAAAACATATCAGTAGGAAAAGTTACTTTTGGCTCAGCATGGTGCCTCATGCCTGTAATCACAGTACTTTAGGAGGCCAAGGCAGGTGGATTTCTTGAGCTCAGTTCAAGACCAGCCTGGGTAAAATTCCCATCTCTACCAAAAATATTTTTAAAAATTATCAGCCAAGTGTGGTGGCATGCACCCGTGGTCCCAGCTACTCAGGGAGGCTGAGGTGGGAGGATTGCTTGAGCCTGGGAGGCAGAGGCTGCAGTGAGCCAAGATCATGCCACTGCAGTTCAGCCTGGGTGACAGTATGAGACTCTGTCTAAAATTTTCTTAAAAAGAAAGATTTTTCTCTAAAGTAGTACCACCACATTGAAAGTATACATGTCAGCAGTTAAAATCAAGTTTACGTTTTAAAACTTTAGAGCAATAAAAATATTTTAAACAGGGCCAGGCTCGGAGGCTCATGCCTGTAATCCCAGCACTTTGAAAGGCCAAGGCAGGTGGATCATGAGATCAAGAGATCAAGACCATTCTGGCCAACATGGTGAAATCCCTACTAAAAACATAAAAATTAGCTGGCTGTGGTGGAACACACCTCTAGGCACAGATACTTGGGAAGCTGAGGCAGGAGAATCGCTTAAACTCAGGAGGTAGAGGTTGCAGTCAGCCGAGATCGTACCATTACACTCTAGCCTAGCAAAAGAGCAAGACTCCATCTCAAAAAAAAAATATATATATATATATATATACATATCAAAAAAAAAACAAATATATCTATCTCTATATATAGATATATGGTTAAGATAAAAGGCTGGGTGCAGTGGGTCACGCCTGTAATCCCAGCACTTTAGGAGGCCGAGGTGAGCAGATCACGAGGTCAGGAGATCGAGACCATCCTGGCTAACATGGTGAAATCTCATCTCAATAAAAAAATAAAATAGGGAGAGAGATCCAAGATGGCCGTGTAGCAGCAGCTCAGGATTGTAGCTCCCAGTGAAAGCGCAGAGAGCGAGTGGATGCCGCAATTGCAGACGAATTTTTGATGCCCACAGCCTGGGAGATTCTCGGCGAAGGAGCCACACAGGTCGCCAGCGCGACTCTTTTGGCCGGTGTGGCGCTTCTCGGTGCAGATTGTATGGGACTGGATGCCCTTTTAGTCGGGCTCGGCCGGTCCCATCCCCACAAGGAGAACAGCAATTGGAAGCGCTGAGGACTGAGAACAAGCACAGCTGAACCCAAGAAGGCCCAGCTCTGTAGGGAAGGGGCGCCCCCCGAAGGAAAACTAAGAAACAGAGAACACTTCATCACCAACAAGCCGGACGTCCACTCAGAGATCCAATCTGAAAGTCGGTAATTACAAAGACGACAGGTGGATAAATCCACAAAAATGGGAAGAAACCAGTGCAAAAAGGCTGAGAACACCCGAAATCAGAATGCCTCTCCTCCTACAGGGGATCGCAGCTCCTCATCAGCAAGAGAACAAGGCTTGACGGAGGATGAGTGTGATGAACTCACAGAATCAGGCTTCAGAAAGTGGATAATAAGAAACTTCTGTGAGCTAAAAGAACATGTTCTAGCCCAATGCAAAGAAACTAAGAACCTTGAAAGAAGATTTAACGAAATGTTTACGAGAATGGACAACTTAGAGAAGAACATAAGTGAATTGATGGAGCTGAAAAACACAACACGAGAACTTCGTGAAGCATGCACAAGTTTCAACAGCCGAATTGACCAAGCAGAAGAAAGGATATCAGAGGTCGAAGATCAACTCAATGAAATAAAACAAGAAGGCAAGATGACAGAAGAAAGGGTAAAAAGGAATGAACGAAGTCTCCAAGAAATATGGGACTATGTGAAAAGACCTAATCTACGTTTGATAGGTGTACCTGAATGTGACGAAGAGAATGAATCCAAGCTGGAAAATACTCTTCAGGATATTATCCAGGAAAACTTCCCCAACCTAGCAAGGCAGGCCAATATTCAAGTCCAGGAAATACAGAGAAC